>OU342744.1:371937679-372133529 GCA_910589775.1 Avena eriantha
TCTCCCTAGGATGGCTTATATAGATATCCGGCCTAGGGTTTATAGGAGAGATCTATCTGGCTACGACTAAGAGTCGGTTACAGAGTACATCTTGAACTATAAGTAACACTATGGGCCTCTGACGGTAAGTCTTTTGGGCCTTGCCATAGCCGGACTGGACTCCGTCTCTTCTCCCTGACTGGGCCGCCGTGAAGCAAAGCTCTAACCCGAAGTGGGTCCCCCTGGTCAGTGAGGTATAGTGAGGATACCCGGAAAGTATATCCCCAACAGCAACCCCTAGAGGCCTCCAAGATCCAAAGTCGGATTCATCATCATCTAGCTTGATCTTCGGCTTGCAGAATCTTGAAGGGTTCCTGAAACTTCAATAGAGAAGATACGTTCTGGGTCTCAAAAAATGAGTTGGACCTATGAATACATTATCCGTGTTTCTAGCTCGAAATTCAAACTAAGCCGGAACTTGCTTTCTGACGTAACCTGACAGCAGTCATGGTCAAGTCACGTCACTGACAGACATTTCCTGTTAGCACGACCGTTGGTGGGTCCGCCTTTCGCAGAACTGAGGCGACGTTTCAATGCGTGTGTGGAGATCGAGGCGGCATAATCATCGCGTGGGGGTTTCCCAGTCCTTTCCACGACGCGTGGCATGTTCACTGTAGCGTTTACATGAATCTTGATGTGGCTGGTGGATATAAGTGGTGAGGATTCTTTTCCCCATCTCCTTCACCAGTTCCTTGCGCTGTTTCCTTCTCCTCTACTCCTCCCACGAACTTAGAGCTCCACTACTCCCCAAAAAACCTCTAGTGCCGCCCATCCAAGGTAACCGGCGCAAAATGGCTTCTACATCATCCTCCAGCTCGGCAGCGACGGCCGCGGCGGTGGCGGCGGAGAAAGAGAGCTACCGCGGGGTTTGGATCCCGTGCGTCCTCGACGATCCCAGGGTCCGTGTCGTTGAAGAAGAAGGGCTCCTACACGTCGGCGACTGGCGGAGCGGCTTTAGTGAAACCATCCCCAACCCCCGCGACGACGAGCGTGTGCACTTCGGCACTCACCTTGACAGAGGTCTGAGTTCTGCTCCCTTAGATTTGTTTTCCGAGGTCATAGGTAATTACATAGTTCATCTCCATCATCTCCCCCCCGAACTCCATCTTAGAGATGAGTGCATACGCCTCTTTGTCCGGTACTACTTTCATGTCCGGAGAAATTCCATAACTGCCGATAATCCTTACATTACCGGTACCATTAGTTTTTCGGTTAGGCGAGAGTGCGTCTATCCTCGGATCATGGCTAGTGAGTCGGTCAAGCAATGGCAGTCCACTTTTTTCTATCACAAGGATATTCCCACTCCTGGCAAAGATCATGCTTTGCCGGCTTTCGTCGAAGGAGCCGCCACGCCCCAAGAGTCCTGGGACGAGCTCGCCCCGGCTCTTAGTGACGATCTGATCCTCGCCAAGAGGCGGATCGAGTATCTGATGAAGCACAAGGGCCTGAAAGGGTCCGACTTAGTTCAATGCTAGGTGGCACGCCAGATCCAACCTCTTCAACATCATGGAGATCGATTGATGGATTCCATCACGTCGTCGAAGAAGGATTCCCTCCGCATCAGCCCCTAAACCTTAGAGCCAAAAGATTATGTAAGCCAAATCAGATGGCTGATAAGGGAGCGGATCGAGAGGAAGATTCCGGAGCTGTCCCTGGACATGAATACAGCAGAAGATCCCATTATGCCGGTAAGCTTCAGCAACAACTCTTTTTATGTGCTCATCTTTATGTTATTTTTGCAATACTGAGATACTTCTCCTTTTCAGCTTACTGAACTCCCCGAGTTGGAGTTCGCTCCTATCGAGGGATATCCTCCTGAGTTTTCTGAGGATGAGGGTGAATTGGTTCCAATGCCAAACGTCGTTCCTCGGAAACGCAAAGCTCCAAGTGCCCATTGTGAAGAGGTAATCTTTCCTCACAAGGTTTTTATATTTTTCTCGTAATTCCTTCTAAGATGTAATGTTCATTGTTCTATTACCTTCTCAGAGATAAACAGCTCATCAAGGGCAAGGGGAAGAGAGCTGCCTTGAAACCCCTGCGTCAGTTGAAGCTCAAATTGGCTTCTCCTGCCGTGGCTCCTCCGACTCCTGCCCCTCAGCCTTCTGCAGCGCCAGAGATTACTCCATCTCCGACCGTTGTAGAAGATCTGGCTCAATTAGAAGAGCTAGCGATCCTTGAATCACAAACTGACGTCACCATGGGTGACTCAGGTTTTGATAAGGGTGAACCCTCTTCGGGTAATGATCCCTCGGAAGAGACCTTCGTCGACAATATCCTGGACAATCCGGGACTTGCCAAACTTGGCCTATCTCGGAAGTCTGTGGAGGAGATTCAACGGCTAGCCCGACAATGCCTGGAAAGCCGGACTATCTCTGCCGAAGAATAAGCGCAAGAAGCAGAGGATATCAAGCACTCTGATCTTCTTGAACAAGTTCTTTTTCGCGATGAAAAGCTAAGGACCGGCGAGCTTCCAACTGCGCCAGTGGTCCCCTTAACCCTCGCCGAGAAGGTTGTTGTTGAAGTGAATGCGAGTTTGGACAAACTCACTCGCGAACAATATGTAAGTCAGAATTCCAACTCCCATTTTTCCTTATTTCATATCATATCCTCTAGCCGCCAAGCATGAAGCTGGACAATCAAATTTGGTTTTCTGGTTCGTTAGGATGCCAAAGAATGAACTAGTGTAGCCCCCAAGGCTCGTGCTCATATTAGTAAAAATATTAACCTGAGTCTTTAGTAGACTTCTGACTTTGGGTATTCTGACTTACAGAATGTATATTCCTATAACCAGGATTTGTTGAAGAATGTTTGCAACAAGCAGAAAGAAATCAAAGCTCTTCAGCTTGAAAATGCACAAATGAAAGTTTCCAGGGATGAGGCCGAAGGTAAACATTCCGAAACTCAAACCCTGTCTTGTATTTCATAGTCCAATTTTTGTTGAACTGTTGTTCTTTTGACTTACAACACTGGTGAAGCAGTCATGTGCTATGATTGAAGAGGCCGAGAATCTTAAGACCCTGGTGGTGGAAAACAAGGAACTTCGCCAAGAGCTGGATAAGCTTAAGGCAGACCATGAGAAGAGCATTGCTCAAATTCTCGAATCTACCTCCATGGCCACCGAGGAGCGTGATCGTATGATTACGCTCCAAGATAAGAAAATATCGAATCTCAGTAATGATCTGTTCAGAGAAAGGGACATTACTGAGGCACTCCGGGCTGAACTCCAGAGTCTTCGGGAAGAGAAGGGCAAAGTCAATGATGTCATCTTTGGTATGTTTCCCTTTTTGTGACTTATCTGCATCTTCTGACTCTTTGGAGTCCGGGTTTACTTGACTTACCCTTTGCATTATATGCGTAGGTCCTCTCAACTTCATGGACTTAGCCTCCGCCGAATCTCGTACCAACCGGCTTACCCAAGTCGGTGATTTGCTGCATGACTTCCGCCAATCCCTCGAAGATATTGGTGAAGTTATCAAGGTTCCGGACATGCATAGCATGTCCGGTTTTGAGGTGCGAGATAAGGCCAAGGATATGACGCAGCTTGTTCACGACTGAAACATGTCCTACGCGCGAACCGCAGCGCAAAACGCTCTAACCATGGTTATGAGCCACCATGGAAACATGGAAATCTGGCAAGTAACTAGAGGGTACTACAAGGTGGACGAAGACGGACATGAGCAAGACATCAAGGCTATCGTGGACTCCTACGCCGGATATGGGTGCCACTTAGCTGATTTGACCAGCTACGACACTCGCTTCTTCAACCACGTGGACATGCTGCCTCCACCTTCCGAAGAAACAATTGAAGTTTCTGACGATGATCAAACCATATCGTATTTGAACATCTCAGAACGTTATCAAAACGAGGCTGATGTATCCAGCGAGCCGGAAGCTCCTACCTCTCCCCCTGCATCATAGACTATCAGAAAGAAAAATATGTTATTCTGAAAACAATTTGGATCTGTAAATAAGTAGTATAATACTTTTGCTAGTGCTAAGCTTTATTTTATCTATTCAGCACTAATGGGTTTTGATATTATGTGCCTGAAATGTTTGCATAAAAACTTGTAATTTTTGTCTGCTCTTATCGTTTATTTGGCTTTCCGCCTCGTCCCTTTCGTGAGCTGGCCAACTTTTAGCACGGAAACTTTGCCGAGCAACGGAGCTCAATTGCTAAACCAGTTTAAACTCGGAAACAAAGCCGGCTTCCAGTACCAACAATTCACTACTCGGAAAATGCCTGCATCCAGCAATCAGACAAATAACCAAATTATAGACTAGAAAATTTAGATTTATACCCGAAGGTAGCAATTTTAGAATCGGAAATCTAAACCAGAACAAACATGAGCATAAAGTACTTTCAAGTATTCTAGGATTTTTGACTGTGACATGATCATTCGAAAATAAGATGGTAAAAACTTCTCAGATGGAAAATAAGATGATTACAAAGAAAAATAAACTAAGAATAAAAGGGACGTAGCTGAGCAATATTCCATGATCTGTCTAACTCATCCAGATTTCTACTGCCTCCAGCTTGCTTTCTCTTCTTAGTAGCAGGTCTTTTTTTGACTGGCCGCATATCAGTTAGGTAGTATGAACCATTGTGCAATACTCGACTAACTAAAAATGGCCCTTCCCATATTGGGGAAAGTTTGTGCTTTCTTTGCTACACAAGCCAGAGAACCAAATCGCCCTTATTGAAAGACTGTTTTCTGACTCTCTGGCTATGATACTTGTGTAACTTCTACTGATAGGCTGTTGATGTCATCTCAGCAATGACGCAAATTTCTTCGACTAAGTCGAGATCATTTTGTCGAGAAATTTTGGCGTCCTATTCAATATACGTGGCCACTCTAGGAGAAGTGTGAATCAAATCGCTGGGAAGAACTACTTTTGTGCCATAGACCAAGAAGAAAGGTGTATATCCGGTTGACCTGTTTGGAGTTGTTCGTAAACTCCATATTACAGAAGGTAATTCCTCTGCCCAAGCCCCTGCGGCACGTCGTAGTGGTGCTTCGAGTCTTGGTTTTAGGCCTTGTAGGATTAGACCATTTGCTCTTTCAACTTGTCCATTAGCTTATGGATGTGCGACTGACGCAATTTCAAGCGGGATATTTTGTTCATTGCAGAATTCAGTAAGTTCTCCCATAGAGAAGTTACTCCTCTTGTCCGTGATAATGCTATGCGGATAGCCGTATCGGATTATGACATCATCGACAAATCTTCTGGCTATTGCTCCATCAAAACTAGTGACGGGTTTAGCCTCAATCCATTTGGTGAATTTCTCCACCATCACTAAGAGGTGAGTAAATCAACATGGAGCCCGTTTAAACGGTCCTACCATATCAAGCCCCTAGACTGCGAAAGACCATGTTATAGGTATTGTTCGTAGCTAATCAGCTGGAACGTGAGCTTGTTTGGCATACTTTTCGCAGCCTTTGCACATCTTGACCAGCCGTTCAACATCTTCCTTGGCTGTAAGCCAGAAAAAACCGTGTTGGAATGTTTTTACCACTAGAGATTTGGCTGTAGCATGGTGACCACACTCGCCTTCGTGGATCTCTTGTAAGATTTCCACTCCTTCTTCCGGAGATACACATCACATAAAGACCCCAGATGCACTCCGTTTATAGAGCCCACCACTAATTATAGTGTAGGCTTTTGCTCGTCAGACAATCTGCCGGCTCAAAACTTTGTCTTCGGGTAATTTTCCGTCTACCAAGAAATCAAGGTAGGGTTGAGTCCAGCTGGGAATCACAGCAAGAACTGCTACTAAAGGTGAGTCGGATTTGGTCGGATATTCCTCGTCCACTCCCTTTATAGAGGGAACTTTGAGGTGCTCTAAAAAAGCGCCATCCAGGAAATTTTTCCGGGCAGAACCTATTCGAGATAGTGCATTTGCTTCCTCATTTTATGTTCGAGGGATGTGTTGAACTTCAAACCCTTCAAACGATTTAGATAGTTCATCCACGACAGCCCTATATGCTGCCATGTGCTTGTTTTCCTTACAGATATCCGACACTAGTTGAGCAACAAGATCCGAATCTCCATAACACATTAAACGTCGAATGCCGATGTCCTTAGCAATCCGGATTCCATCAGTAATGCTTCATACTCGGCAATGTTGTTTATTTCCATGAAGTGTATCTGCAATACATAGAAAAGTTTATCTCCTTGGGGTGACTTGAGCACCACGCCAGCTGTGACACCCCCAGGATTAAGGCTACACAAATCCTAGACCTCCGTCTGATATAAGCCTAACCTAAACCTCAGAAGCGTACAGAGAAAGAATCGGTAACAGTACAGTGACCCTATCAAAGAAAAGTTATTACAGCAAGCTCATAACTGAGAAGAGAACCAAAATATTACAAGCAGAGGTCACTGACCACAAACTTCAAACAACGGAAGGCAAATTATGCTATTAAGTATAGCAAATTTAACAAATGGCCTAAGAGGCCTGAAGCATAACGATGACATCCCAATCCATAGATACCAGGCTGCCGACTGGGAACCCCAAGGTACTCGTCGATGTTGATGCTGTAACAAACTCATCTTCTATGGTAACATTTACCTGCTGCAAAAGTATCAACAAAGCAAGGCTGAGTATAGGGTGTACTCCACAAGACATATGGCTGGTGGGGTTACTTTGCATAAAGCTAACTTGGTTTGTAAAAGAGGTAGGAGAAGCTCGACTAATAGAACTTTTTATAAGGGGATAAGAAAGCGATATCTCTAGCTTTGATCATCTTTTGATATCCACCGAATCTTTATCAGCTGAACCGATCAACTAGGATCACCCCCTCGATCCCCGAGGAAGCATCCTTAAGCACACCTCACATCTCTTTTCAAGTTTTACGATTAGGTTATTCTTCTCTGTGATCTTAGAATCCGTTCCCAAGTCGTCCATAACCGTGGATACGGCTTTTCGAAAAGATTAATACCCTGCAGGGGTGCACAACTTTACCCACACATACCACCCTCCTCTTAATGCCAAATATTATTAGCCCTCTTCCTTGGAAGGCCGGCAGAGAGCGGATGGACACTACCTTTACCTTTCTTTCACCGAGACCATGAGTCACGCCCTAAGGAGATGCCGCCGTAATGGGACAAGTCCCGAAGCCGGTCCCTAGAGATGTGTGCGGGGAACAAGATTACGGAGGCCGTGCCTCTCTTGCTCCCGGCCACGCTTACCTACCTGTATGAATGCACCTCCTCCACCGCCTTCGAGAACAACCAGAATGCATATGTCAAATGGAACGCCTGAACTATGTGACTCATGGAATCTACTAGGCAAGTTAGTTCGTTGAGGGGGTTTCTAGGCCCCCGTGTGGAATATGCTTGTCTTGGTTCAAGAGGCAAGAACTCAGGTCCTAGTGGTGGCAAGTATGGGACTGCAAAAACCACAACCCGACGTGGCCTCCCATACAAGCCTTAGCATGTCTAACCTTCATCTCTGATCATACCACGACATCTTGTCCAAGTAGGTTCATTCGTAGCTCTGATTCATCAACTAGATGGATCAGCAATAACAGCTAAGCTTGTCTAAGCACAACAGATATAAACAGCTCTAGCAAAGCTCATAAGCCAAACCATAGTTATACTAGGAGTAGTGGATCAGGGAATATAGGCAACAAGGGAACATGCATCAGATAGGATTACTATATCTATCGATAAAAGAATTTGGAGTCGTATGCACATGGCAAGAATGAAATACTTTGAAATCATAGGATTATATCATGTGTGGGGTTTTGCTTTCCTTTGAATGTTGATACTCATATATAGAACTTCAGGTTCATCTTCTTGGTATCGTTCGTCGATAAACTTTGATGGTGTTGATCTCGGTCTTCAATATTGGACTTGATATCGTTGCTCACATCAACTCTAAGGACTAACAAGAAGAAGCAGAAACACCGGAAAGGGAAGCAACAATCAACACATGGCATCGATGCAATTCTCAAGCAAGGATGATGATATGACAAGTTAAATTGTATTAAAATGAAACCCTAAGACATGCTTGGCAATTTAAACGGGGTCCGAGGGGTCCAAACCCTAATTTAGAGAAACCCTGGATGCATATGAGAGGGTTATTTTGTTCTCCTAATTAAACTTGTGATGTAAGTTGCGTAACAATGCATGATTATGAGACTATTGGATAGATCTCGTTTTTCTAAACATTTTCATATATTATACATATTTTCTGACTTAAAATGAATTAGTTATGATTTTTCCCAATTTTAATCCATTTTAAATCATTTTAAAACGATTAAACATTTTTGGATATTATATAAATTATTTTATCCACTTGGTCCCACATGTCATATATTTAATCATTTACAGAAATTAATTTCCAAAAAGATTAAAACCTGACAGATGGGGCCCATAGGGGTATTTATATTTCTAGAAAAAATAATTAAACAAAACATTTAATAAAAAGGAAAGGAGATATGGCGTCACCATGACGTCATCCTGACGTCAGCTCCACCATTGCACACAGATCGAGCACAGGGCGAAAGATTGGAGGCACGCGGGGCTTCGGCAGCAAGGGCTTGCGAGACAGCACTTCGCACTGAGCCGGAGAGTGGCGGCGCCGCTCGGCTTTGGTAGCCGAAGGTGCGCGCATGACGGCGGCCAGCGGCGGAGCTCGGTGTCGCACGGTGGGAAGCCAAAATAGGAAGCAAGAGGAGCAGGGGAGGGTGCTGGCGTGTTCAGCGGCTCACCGTGGTGCTCAAGGAGGGCTTGGCGAGGCTGGCAAAGGTCGGAGATGACGGAATCGACAGTAGCCGGTGTCAGAGATGAAGCGGTCGGAGAGCTCGATTGAGGGCGTGCGGCTTCAATTGCTTCTGCGGGGAGACCAAGGACATCACGGGAAGATCAATGGCGACATTTTCTTGGCCCGGTGTGGACGAAGACGGCAACGACGAGCGGTTGCTGCGGCTAGGGTTTCGGGGCCAAAGGGAGAAAACAGTAGAGGAGGCGAGACGAGATGAAACGGGTATGAGGAGATAGAGGAGGTGGCGGTCGTTCTTATCCTCTTACTCGCAGGCGTCGGCACGCATCGCAGCGACGGCAAGGATCGACGGCGGACACGATGACACGGAGAAGCTTCTTCTCTGCGCGAGGAAGAAGAAAGAACAAACACGATGAAGGCGTACGCGGGCCGCGAGTTGGGACAGGTGGGCCGGTGCTGCTGGGTTGCTTGCTACTGCTCGTGGCTGAGGGTGAGCGGCAGAGAGAGAAGAGGAGAGATGGGCTTCAACCCAGGTAGATCTAGGATTCTATTTTTTCTGTAAAACATTTTTCCATTTCCTTTTTTGTTTTCTTTTATCTCCTTTGTAATTTCAAATTCATTTCTATTTTGGGTCATTCAAAAATACCACAGCCTTTTGGAAAACTAGAGAAATATTGTGTGGCCCTTTTAATCAATTTGGGATCCACACATTTTGTAGTTTTCAAAATTTAAACTAATTTGAATGTGTTTGAGAAGAAGAAGGAAACTATGGTTTTAGGTTTTAGCATTGTTTCTTTTGCATGCAATTAAAAGATGATGCTCATTAATGCACAAAACAAACCCTAATTAACAGTAGTAGAACTAGGGGTGTTAAAGTTCTATCCCCTTAACAGACTCTCGTCCCGAGATTCCTAGGTAAGAAGATAGAAGAATAGGGTTAAACTAGACTTCGATAGTCTTCTCGAAGAGGTTGATCCTTGTCACCATTATTGAATGAATGAAACGTTTCATTTTCTTTGAGGTAGCTGCACACACTAAAGAGAAGAGGGAAAGACACAAACTTCAAACAAAGTATCTCATGGTCAACTCATGGATAGATGTTTCATGAACATCTCTAGAGCCAACGAGCATGAAACACGTCAAGGTAAAGGAGGAAAGAAAAGGAGAAGGTTTCAAGGTGTTGGATAGATGGTCTTCGCAAGGATTAAGACCATGGAATTTCAAAAGAGCTTAAGCTTCTAATAATGAGAGCATACAACGTAAAGAACACAACCATAGACTTCGAGAGGTGGACCTCCACGTATGACTTAAGTAGAGTTTCCAAGGTACAGAGATACGGATAACCAAGTTGTTAAACTACTTTTGATACAAAAGGATCACTCTTTGGTTCAATAGATGGTTGAGACATAAAGGTTATTTTAGTGGGGAGGACTCATAAGAGTCACAAGGAACATGTAACAAGAGGAACTGCTGATTAACAGAATCGTAGTCGCTCTTCAAACATGTTAGAGGAACCGAAGGAAACTCTTTATTCATCCAGGTCTAGTGAAATCTTTGCCAGAGATCATGATATCACTTTACACCACTATGATGAATATATAAGAAGATTCCTGATGACATGAGGAAAAAGAAACTTCATTCTCAGATTTCTATTAATTGGCACAACAATAAGCTTGACAACATAAAAGGGTCTGGAGGATCGACCAAGAGACATTTAGCAACACTTATTTAAATGTTCTCCTTCATGTTCGAGTCACGGGACATCAAGTAAAAGGTCGGACTTCGAATAGAAAGGAAACCATAAGCGCAACTCTTATAATAAATCATAGAAGGAGCCTCATGAAGAGTGGTTGTTATTGTTGATTCAAGAGAACATGACAAGAAGTCTTCCAGCTAATTATGTCAACCATTACATCAACCTTTCCGGATTTTCAAAGAGATCGACATCAAAAACCTTGAAGAACACCAACCATCGTTGTTCCTTGAGATTCAACTCTGGTTAGGTGGAAAGATACTTCAGACTCAGCATGTCCGAACAGAAAGGGTACAACATTTACCACAAAGGTAAAGTTACTAGATTCTCAAGACATGGACTACAATGGCAAGCTCCAAATGAATAAGCTAGGTTATGGAACCCATGCATTAACAAGTTATCGAAAGATAATTACTCCTGCATGAATTTCTTGCAACGAAACACAACTGAAACCTTGTTGGGAATCATTTAGGAGGATAATGATGTTTTAAGAACTTCTTCTATTCCATGACAAATCATAAGTGGCTTAGCGTGCTCAGAGGATGTTCTTGAGATTGAAAGGTATCAACCTACCATATCAAGAATACTTCACACAAGCTTGACTGACTTGAAATGTTTCCCGAGGAGTTAAAGATAACTCTGCTCTAATCCACTACGACAACTTTCAACTTTTGCTCGTGAACTAGAGGAGGTCACTTCTAACATCTAGAACACATACTTCGGAATAACTCAAAGAAGGTTCTCAAAAGTTTCCAACATTAACGCCAACTATTACATATGAGTCTAGTATAGCATGGAGAAGATAAGTATGTCATCAATGGGCTCAATAAGAAACTTATCAAGACACTCCGAGAAGATGGACTCATATGTGGTATAAACTGAACAACAATATTGGTCAGACCAAAGAACATGAAGATGTACCCAGGTGAAACATCACGAATAGATACACCATCAGGATAGTCCTTAGGACTGAGTTTGATTTGGCGATAACCCGTATCAAATCAAAGGTGGGGACGATAACATTTCCACGAAGAAAACACTATCCTTCTTCAACATGAACAAAACTAGACATCCCTTTAGAAGGAACATGTTTGATAGAACTTTTTTCTTACAACTCTCCAAGTTGTTGTTTAAACTCAACCAACTAGTTCAGGGTTATCCAGTACGGATTCTTGGAGAAGGGAGCAGTTCAAAGAACTAGCATGCTCAAGAACTTGACAAACACGGTCACATGGCAACATGGCGATACTTCTAGAAAGACATCTAGAATATCACGAACCACCGATATGTCACTTAGTTCAAGAGGAAACTTGCTTGGTAAGGCAAGACGACATAGTCTCAGAGCTTCGGCACAAACCTAACTCTTTGACAAAAGAGAGTGTACCAGAATAACGGACTTGGTAGCACAGCCAAACTTTGTTTAGTGATAGGTTAACCATCACGCTAAGAATGACACAAATGTCCTTGGAGTTCAAAGCAATAATAGTTGCTAAGAATATCGGATGACCACATTAGTACGCACACGCATCCTTCAGAAGCACGAAAGCTCGAACGAAGGGTTGGTATAGATGTGTAAGAGTATCGATTCATTAAGAGGGTCATGAAACTCAACGCGACCTCTTAATATGTAAGGGTGTAATACTCTAAGGTAGAACATATAGAAGCTAATCATTGCTTCTTGGCCTGCGGATTGCAACACTTTGACCCGGTCATAGATATGACAAGGTACTAGAGTTTGTTTCTCCTGACATACCGAAATGGTTTGTCTTGACGGACCAGAAGAGTATCTTGCATTGGAAGACACCTATGCATATTTACTACTTGGCTACCAACTGGCAGACAAAGGTCGGAAACAACAAGGGAGAAAGGAATATCTCAGGATGGAATCCCAAGATGTGGATGCATAAGTCAACAATCTTCCGAGGACCGATGCGAGAAAGGTAGGGGTGGCAAAGTCACGAGTATAAAAGTGAGACTCACGAGGAGTACTCTTGTCGTGATCTATTTGGTTCCATTAAAGAACATCTACCATAACATGTGGTACGGGAAGTCCTTTGTTTGTCGTAATTTAATCGCGACAAATACCACAAGCTTGAAGCCTATACTAGAAGGTACTAGCCATCCTGAGGTAACGCTTGAACATTAACAACAGGGATCAACAAAATGGATCTTGGCTTAAAGGTCATCTTCATGTACAAGATTCACAACGCCAGAATCTAGCATACTTAGGGATCTTTGGTTCAAGTCCAGGGGTTAAAACCCAAAGAAAGGAGTAACTACCATCTTAGTAGCACAAAGGGTACTACAAGATAGTAATCACAAGGTAGCTTCCAAAAGAAGATACAACTTATGAAGTACCCCAAGCAAATGGAAATGGGGCACACAAGGCAAAAGGAAACCTCGAGACCTAGAACAGATCACTATGGAACCATCAACACAATGTTGTGGGCCCATAAGATAGAGAGATCATGATGGAAAGGAATCTCTTAGCTGAAGAAGAGCAAAGGGAAACAAGGAACACACATACAACTGACTCTAGAGAACTCAACACTAGGTCAACTGGTTGAGAACCAAAATGCCTCAAAAAGGCACCTAAGCTTTGAAATACAAGACGAGATAGCAAAACCTTTCCAAAATCAACACAAGATACGATGACCCAGAGTTAGAGCGAAACTGGATAAGGAGAAAAAGAAGCATACCCGAGTTTTTGCAAATAATTTTTGTATAATCCCAATTTTAGCAACCCTGATTAGTTGTCCAGAGTGCAAAAATCAGGGGGAACAAAAACTTTTTCTTGTTTAATGCTGAAGTGTTTGCTTGTTGTTTGGATATGCTTATGCATATGAATGTGTATTAGATGATATACTCCTTACCTTAACACCAGTTGACAAAAGCTACTTCCCAAAACAGTCTTGGCTTAATTTCCATATTCTCAAATGTTCTAGCATTTCAAAACCTGAGCCAAGAAGCCTTTGTAAACCAACTATTTTAGTAGCTTCTATTGATCAAACTATGGAGAGCTATATAACATAATCTCCTTATGTTTCCAAGACAGAACCTTCTACTATTCTCATCTCTAGATTTAACAAAACCTTTTTATAAAGCATTTGAATTCTACTCTTGGTAGAGATACCAAAGCCTCTCATCTTATTAAAACCCTAAACCTTTTCAAATTTCCCAACCTTACCTCAAGTCAGACTTGATGGTAACCCTAGTAGTAGGTTCGCTTAGTTTATAAGATGAATTGCATTGATCTGCTGTTTGAATTGTCTCTTAGGAGATAGTATGAGCTACTCTAGGAGCTCATCACTAGGATCAAGATGTTTCTAAATCATCAACCCCTAAGCAAGAATACAAATCTGGATATGGTCCCTAGCTACTAGGTGATCATCTAAAACCCTTAAACAGATCAATTCTAAAGATTTCCATTCTAGAAGCTTCCAAGTCCATGAAGACCAATATCAAGCATGGATCCCTTATCCTCAATCTACAATCCCATATCATCCACTTGATGATGCCTTGATACCTTGCAACCCCTCCAAAAACATTCCCTCTCATGCTCTAGTCAAAAACCCTAAGTCTGCCAAATTGGCTAAGTCTGGAAAACCATTTCCAACATCACCTTTTTTGAATGCCTCCCCTTCTCAACCCTTGTGCACTTTTGGTAATGCAATTGGATCATATTGTTAAACATCCTAAGGAATACCAAGGACCACTCTTTCCTTTGGGTATATCATCCTCCTACCCACTTGTTCTTGATGGTTTTGCAGGCAAGAAAATAACTTTTCCTACAAATCTAGTCAACATGCCTACTTTGATAGAAGCTCACACCACCATCCAACCTTCTATGGACCAACTCTTTGAATGGTTGTGTTCTACTCATTTAGATCTATAAACATCTACTTCACTTGTTCCAATTGGATCTTTGTGCTGCTTAAACCCACAAGGTTATGAAGGCTAGTTGATAATCTGCTTTGGCAGGCTTATTTTTATTCAAAGTTTGAAATCAATTCTTGGTGAACTCAAGAAATATCAAGCTCAAACCTCTATACCATGTTGATGTACATCACTTGATCTATCCATCCATCTACCCCATGACCCAAGGGGAGATTTGAGCTCCAAGATCCAACAAGGTTTTGATGGTATGAAATTAACACCACCCTAGATCCCTACTCTAGGGTATTCCACCAAAATCAACTTGGAATCTCCAATACCAAGGTTGAAAATGCTTGCCACACCTTGTCTACGTCATCTACCTTGATCACTAAGATTTATAATAATTTTATCCATAATTATTTTTGCTCCAAATCAATTCAATTCTTTAATAGACAAATTCTTCAAAACCTCTTCCATAAGGGAAAGTTTGGATTTTTCCAAAGCACTTCCCAAGATTTTGGCTCAATTGAGACCCACATATCATACCCCATCTTCCCACTTAAAAAATAAATACTTTTGAAGAGCTTTATTATTTCTTTTTGCCCATTTTTCTTAAACGGCTGAATGGAATAATAATTGTTTTAAATACTTTATTCTTCCAATAAATCTTGGGACAATTCCTCTAAGTGTGTATTCACATTTGGGACCATTTCACATCAAAATCCAACCTGGTCAAATGTAGAATTATCAAGTGGTCATCTAGAAACTACTTCTGTACCTTTTGGATAAATAGATTTAAGTGGACTTAAAACCCTTAGAAAAATCCCAAATAATTCCTGGATATCCACCTTGACCTAATCTATCTACCAGTACCATCTCCCCCACTCTGTCCTATGCAAATTTTTGAACTTCCTTCACAAGCCCCTATTTACTCAGTTTGGCAAATCTAGCTAGTATTGAGCTAAATCAATATCAAACCACCACTAATCTTGCAAGGCAATGCACCATAACACCCAACACACATCTCTGGTCGTGATCACTGTAGCAATTACTGTAGAATGCTTGTCCTCTAGTGCTTGGACCCTTGTTCTTAACCCCATGTGGGTGTCTTGGCTTGCAAAACCCCCTTTACTCCTCTAGCAGCTGCTACCACTCCTCCTCTCTGACCTGCAGCACGACCAGATACCACCCTCCCCACGCCCACATCATCCACCCCTGGTTTCACCTCCCTCCTCCACATTCTCCATGGACCAAGTCCATCAAGAACCTCTCCCTCTCGGTATATATTGCTTGAGGCCCATGCAGCTCTCCCCTTCCCCCTCATTTGCGTCCTCCCACTCCCTCCTCCTTCCCCAGAACACCCTCTCCCTCTCCTCTGCTTTGCTCTGCTCGAAGGAAGAAGAAAGAGCTCCTCTCAGCCTTGGTCAAGATCTGGCCGTAAGACCTCTCCTCTACTCCCCTTTCCTCTGCATGCCGTGGTACTATGACCCTATCGTCCTACTCTATCTAACCCTGTTTCTCTACTCATCATGCATGCACCATAGGTGCCATCTCCGGCGAGTACCGACGCAAGACCGATGGCGTGAAGTGCATGCGACATGTGCCCACGATAGAACCACCCTCGCTGCCCCTCTCCGGAGTTGCAGTCGTCTTCCACATCATCCCCACCACCCTCCGTCGTCTCCAACGCTCAAATGGGCCGCCCCGCCGAGCTCCGGTGAGCACCCTCGGTCGCCTTCATGCGAGGCACCTTCTTGGGGCCAAACCCTTCACGGCCGCCCCTCATCATGATCCCCGCGCTACGTCGTGTCTCCCTCGCCACCCTAGGTGAGCTTCCCCGCCGCTGCCCGACGCCCTAGGGTTCTGTCCCGCCGCCACCGTCGGGAGAAGGACGACGGTCGTCGACCGTCGATCCCCTTCTAATCCTACGGCCCAGGGGAGCTGATACCCCTTCGTCCCTCCTCACTCGTTGACGAGTGGGCCTCGCCCGGCCGGGATTCAAACCATCTCCCGCGTGTCGCCCCCAGCACCGTGGGCCGAAACCCCCCTAGCCGGCCTAGTAGCCCTTAGATCCCAGCCCAGCCCCCTAACCGTTTTAAGTATTTTCTCAGATCTAGAAACTATGGCTTTCAGTTTAAATCACTTTAAAAATGAAAAAAAAGTCCATTTGTCCGGATAAAAAATTCCTAAGGTTCCTGAGTGTTTTCTTGAACATGCAGTACCAAAACTTTGACCAAATTTATTTTGATGATTTTCTGAGATTTAATTTACTAATAAGTATCATCTGCACTAAATAAATTCCCTAGCAAATCCTATGAACCTAAATGGAATAAATCCAATTGTATCTGATAGATATTCCATTCTCCCATCTAGGATCATTGGTCCCATATCCACTTGAGTTACAGCTTGCATGTAGCAAAAATAACAAAAATAGCCCCTGCTTGACTTTAGGATTTTCTCTGGGACAAACTAAAATAGGTACTGACCTAAATCCAACTCTCCTAGTTCCTAAAACATAAGGCCTACCAAAGTCTAGGAGCTCAATATTTTCTGTGCTATCCTTGTATTTTGGTGAATTACACAATTTTGTGCATGGCTAATGCACCAATAATTTGACCATGGTAGCTCTGCAACTCCAAATAGGTTGATTCCAATTTCTAGATAAAGGTATTAACTACAATGTGTCCTTGGAATCAAATCAAAATATTCTGTAGACATGTGCTCACGATAGAACCACCCCCGCCACCCCTCTCCGGAGTCACAGTCGTCTGCCACATCATCCCCGCCACCCTCCGCCGTGTCCAACGCTCAAATGGGCTGCCCCGCCGAGCTCCGGTGAGCCCCTCGGTCGCCTTCACGCGAGGCACCTTCCCGGGGCCAAACCCTTCACGACCGCCCCGCATCGTGATCCCCGCGCTACGCCGTGTCTCCCTCACCACCCCATGGTTGTCGGCAAGCCCCCGTGTGAGCTTCCCCGCCGCCGCCAGACGCTCTAGGGTTCTATCCCACCGCCGCCATCAGGAGAAGGACGACGGTCGTCGACCGTCGATCCCCTTCTAATCCTACGGCCCAGGTGAGCCGATACCCCTTCGTCCCTCCTCACTCGCTGACGAGTGGGCCCTGCCCGGCCGGGATTCAAACCGGCTCCCGCGCGTCGCCCTAGCACCGTGGGCCGAAATCCCCCTAGCATGCCCAGTAGCCCTTAGATCCCAGCCCAGCCCCTGACCGTTTTAAGCATTTTCTTAGATCCAGAAACTGTGGCTTTCAGTTTAAATCACCTTAATAATGGAAACGAACTCCATTTGCCCAGATCAAAAATTCCTAAGTTTCCTGAGTTTTTTCTTGAACATGTAGTACCAAAACATTGACCAAATTTATTTTGATGATTTTCTGAGATTTAATATACTAATAAGTATCCTCTACACTAAATAAATTCCCTAGCGAATTATATGAACCTAAATGGAATAAATCCAATTGTATCTGATAAATATTCCGTTCTCCCATCGAGGAGCATTGGTCCCATATCCACTTGAGTTACGTCTTGCCTGTAGCAAAAATAACGAAAATAGCCCCTGCTTGGAATAGCAAAAACATAAGTCCTACCAAAGTCTAGGAGCTCAATATTTTCTGTGCTATCCTTGTATTTTGGTGAATTACACAATTTTGTGCATGGCTAATTCACCAATAATTTGACCACAGTAGCTCTGCAACTCCAAATAGGTTGATTCAAATTTCTAGAGAAAGGTATTATAAATACCTACAATGTGTCCTTGGAATCAAATCAAAAGCTTCTGTAGATTTAATTTGGTGAAAAAGACAAAACAACTACATAATTGCCTTGGGAATTTCTTGAGGGCATTATGGTAAGTATATTGACATGAATCCAACTCTCAGTGAACCAGTACATCAAACCCTACCTAACCATCCAAGGAAATTATTTTTGGAGCTCTAGAACTTTTCTGGTGATTTATTCCCTAAAACTAGAAGTTAATTCACTAGGAAAATCATAACTATTTAAAGAAAAGGGATAAAATAGTGAAACCACTTTTGTGGGTTTCGTTGTATCAACACCTATCTGTTGGTACCATTTTTACTCTAGGGTATCCTACAGAATAGGTCCTTGATCCAAAATCCATCTCTTAGGTAGTTTCTAGACTATAAATCCTAAGGAATTTTCATCCCCCTTCTCCAAGGCTATCTCAATCTCCTAAATCTAATCCTCTCCAACATCATCTGAATCTTAATTCATTATTATCCAATTGTCTGATGTATTGTATTGATGCTTGTATTGATTTATGATTGATTGTGGCCTTGTTTATTTGCATGTGTTTCCTATCGACGATAGTTGCGATTATATTTGAGACCTAAAGAAGTGGTTATTATTGGTTATTATGGTTTTCTAAGGAGAAGTCCAGGGACATATTGCCATATTGCTGATTATCAGGCAATCCACCTTCTTGCTCATAAGCCTTGTCCTACTATTTGAGTTATGCATGTTTGGTCTACTATTTGTGAAACTGCATGGTTTTACTATATGTTGATGTATATATGTATGCTAGTGGTTTGGCTCCTCCGAACTACTACTCTATTGTACTATTAAGTACAACCCCCTTGGTCACCTACTTGTCCCTAGTATAATAGATGGTGTAATACGACATACCCTTTGGAGACCCCGTTTTAGCCGAAGCAAAACTAGAGGATGGGAAGACCCCCAAAAAAGTTTACCAAATGTTTTATGATAAAAATTTGGAGAGGTGAGACCTCCCAAGAGATGTTGAGAAAGAAAAAGGTTTTGTTTTACAAAATGGTGAAGGAAAGATGGAGGAAAAATGTTTATGAAAACGCACCCAGTTCTTTGCAGTCTAGCTATAACAACTTAACCCGTGCAACCACATTACTCTGGTATGGGACAGAGCTGGATTTGATGTTTGCCTATTCTGGTATAAGCTGCCTCGCAACAACTACATGGGATCGGGGATCCCTGGAGGGTGGGCCTTCTCCGATAAAGGTCCATGTGGGACATCGACCTAGAGAAGGAACGAAGGGTCTGCTGGCCTCCACGCGTTACTATGAGCCCCTCATTGAAAGCGCACACTCGAGCAGTGGAAAAAGCGCTCCGGTTGGTCCTCGGTACCCGACGTCCCAGTTTTTTAGGGGATTAACACTCATAGGGTAGGCACTTATACTGGAGTGGGCATCCAGAGAGTCTTGATCGGTTACTCGACCCATGATCGGTGAAAATCAGGGTAGTGTACCCAGATGGTGTGGGTAAAGTGTACAACCTCTACAGAGTGTAAATCTATACGAATAGCCATGTCCGCAGTTAAGGACGGGTTGGACAGACTTCTGTAGAGCAGTGTTGGTTTTTTTTTCAAAAAGGATTTATGAAAAGCAAGGTTTTGGAAATGTTTTGACCATGGGATGGTCGTAAAGGAGAAAGGTTTTGACCATGGGATGGTCTGAAGGAGGAGAAAGGAGTTTGGTCGTGGGACGACCTGATGACGGGAACAAATGGTTGACACAGTCCTGATGTTTTCCCAAACTTTTCAAAAAGGTTTCCAAAATGCTTTACCAAAGTTTTCAACAAAGATATGTAGATGCTATAACTACAATTGAAACTATTTGAGAAAAGAACCTCCCTTGGAGCCCTTCTACTACCACAGCCATAATTCATCCCTTTTGTTATTATTATTATTATCTTAAGGTGGTTTGCGAGTACATTCAAAGTACTCACTGGCATTGTCCCTGGCTATTAACTTGGTCAGATATCAAGAAGAGGTGAAGTGGACGACTATGCGAGCTAGGACGTTCTCCCAGTCAGTTGCCTGTAGGTTAAGGCATGGCTCGGGGTCTACGCTTGATGAAGTTCCGCTGATGATTATTGATGTAGCCATAACGACATTTATGTAAGTCTTGTAATTCGGTATATTCTCGGATGTTGTAATGATACTTGTCGGTTATGTGCCACAACTAACTGATCAGGGGATCGTGGTTGTATGCATAACAGGGATTCTCGGAGGATTAATCCGAGGTCCCCTAAATTTTCATCTTTGAAATAGTTTTCACAAACACTAGAGTCAACATCGACTAGTAGAAAGGTTTTCCTACGGTCGGTAATGCTCTAATACAAAAACCTATGACACCCTTGGGATTAAGGCTAGACAAATCCTAGACCTCCGTCGGATATAAGCCTAACCTAAATCTCAGAAGCATACAGAGAAAGAATCGGTAACATTACAGTGACCCTGCAACACAAAAGTTATTACAGCAAGCTCATAACTGAGTAGAGAACCAAAATATTACAAGCAGAGGTCACTGACCACAAACATCAAACAACGGAAGGCAAATTATGCTATTAAGTATAGAAAACTTAACAAATGGCCTAAGAGGCCTGAAGCATAACGATGACATCCTAATCCATAGATTCCAGGCTGCCAACTGGGAACCCCAAGCTACTAGTCGATGTCGATGCTGTAACAAACTCATCTTCTATGGTAACATTTACCTGCTGCTAAAGTATCAACAAAGCAAGGCTGGTTACAGGGTGTACTCCGCAAGACATATGGTTGGTGGGGTTACTTTGCATAAAGCTAACTGGGTTTGTAAAAGAGGTAGGACAAGCTCGACTAATAGAACCTTTTAAAAGGGGATAAGAAAGAAATATCTCTAGCTTTGATCATCTTTTGATATCGACCGAATCTTTATCAGCTGAACCGATCAACTAGGATCACCCCCTCGATCCCCGAGGAAGCATCCTTAAGCAGACCTCACATCTCTTGTCAAGTTTTATGGTTAGGTTATTCTTCTCTATGATCTTAGAATCCGTTCCTAAGTCATCCATAATCGTGGACACGACTTTTCGAAAAGATTAATACCCTACAGGGGTGCACAACTTTACTCACACGTACCACCCTGCTCTTATTGCCAATTATTATTAGCCCTCTTCCTTGGAAGGCCGGCGGAGAGCGGATGGACACTACCTTTACCTTGCTTTTGCTGAGACCATGAGTCACGCCCTAAGGAGATGCCGCTGTAACGGGTCAAGTCCCGAAGCCGGTCCCTAGATATGTGTGTGGGGAACAAGATTACGGAGGCCGTGCCACTCTTGCTCCCGGCCACGCTTACCTACCTGTATGAATGCACCTCCTCCACCGTCTTCGAGAACAACCAGAATGCATATGTTGAATGGAACGCCCGAACTATGTGACTCATGGAATGTACTAGGCAAGTTAGTTGGTCGAGGGGCTTTCCAGGCCCCCGTGTGGCTGTACGCTCGTCTTGGTTCAAGAGGCACGAACTCAGGTCCTAGTGGTGGCAAGTATGGGACTGTGAAAACCACAACCCGTGTGGCCTCCCGTACAAGCCTTAACATGTTTAACCTTCATCTCTGATCATACCACGACATCCTGTCCAACTAGGTTCATTCGTAGATCTGATTCATCAACTGGATGGATCAGCGATAACAACTAGGCTTGGCTAACCACAACAGATATAAACAGCTCTAGCGAAGCTCATAAGCCAAACCATAGTTATGCTAGGAGCAGTGGATCAGGGAATATAGGCTACAAGGGAACATGCATCAAATAGGATTACTACATCTATCAACAAAAGACTTTGGAATCATATGCACATGGCATGAATGAAATACTTTGAAATCATAGGATTATATCATGTGTGGGGTTTTGCTTGCCTTTGCCTATTGATACTCAGATATAGAACTTCAGGTTCATCTTCTTGGGATCGTTCGTTGATAAACTTCGATGGTGTTTATCTCGGTCTTCAATCTTGGACTTGATATCGTTGCTCACATCAACTCTGAGGACTACCGAGAAGAAGCAGAAACACCGAAAAGGGAAGCAATAATCAACACATGGCATCGATGCACTGCTCAAGTCAGTATGATGATATGACAAGTTAAATTGTATTAAAATGAAACCCTAAGACATGCTTTACAATTTAAACGGGGTCCGAGGGGTCCAAACCCTAATTCGGAGAAACCCTGGAAGCATATGAGAGGGTTATTTTGTTCTCCTAATTAAAATTTTCATGTAAGTTGCTTAAAATGTATGATTATGTGTCTATTGGATAGATCTCATTTTTCTGAACATTTTGATATATTATACATATTTTCTGACTTAAAATGAATTAGTTATGATTTTTTTTCCAATTTTAATCCATTTTAAATCATTTTAAAACAATTAAACATTTTTGGATATTATATAAATTATTTTATCCACTTGGTCCCACATGGCATATATTTAATCATTTACTGAAATTATTTTCCAAAAGATTAAAACCTGACAGATGGGGCCCACAGGGGTATTTATATTTCTAGAAAAAATAATTAAACAAAACATTTAATATAAAGGAAAGGAGATATGGCATCAGCATGACGTCATCCTGACGTCTGCTCCACCATTGCCCACAGATCAAGCACAGGGCGGAAGATTGGAGGCACGCGGGGCTCCGGGAGCAGGGGCTTGCGACACAGCACTTCACGCTGAGCTGGAGAGTGGCAGCGACGCTCGACTTTGGTCGCCGGAGGTGCGCGCACGGTGGCGGCCAGACGCGGAGCTCGGTGTCGCACGACGGGAAGCCAAAACAGGAAGCAAGAGGAATAGGGGAGGGTGCTGGCGTGATCAGCGGCTCACCGTGGTGCTTAAGGAGGGCTTGGCGAGGCCGACAAAGGTCGGAGATGACGGAATCAACGGTGGCCGGCGTCGGAGAAGAGGCGGTAGGAGAGCTCGATTGAGGGCATGCGGCTTCAATTGCTTCCACGGGGAGACCAAGGACATCACGGGAAGATCAATGGCGACCTTTTCTTGGCCCGGTGTGGCCGGAGACGGGGATGACGAGCGGTTGCTGCGACTAGGGTTTCGGGGCCAAACGGGGAAACATCAGAGGAGGCGAAACGAGGTGAAACGGGTATGAGGAGAGAGAGAGAGAGGAGGTGGCGGCCGTTCTTAACCTCTTACTCGTAGGCGGCGGCGCGCATCGCAGCGATGGCAAGGATCGACGGCGGACACGGTGACACGGAGAAGCTTCTTCTCTGCGCGAGGAAGAAGAAAGAACAAACACGATGAAGGGGTATGCGGGCCGCGAGTTGGGCCAGGTGGGCCGGCGCTGCTGGGTTGCTTGCTGCTGCTCGTGGCTGAGGGTGGGCGGCAGAGAGAGAAGAGGAGAGATGGGCTTCGGCCCAGGTAGATCTAGGATTCTATTTTTTTCTATAAAACATTTTTCCATTTCCTTTTCTATTTTCTTTTGTCTCTTTTGTAATTTCAAATTCATTTCTGTTTTTGGTCATTCAAAAATACCTGAGCCTTTTGGAAAACTAGAGAAATATTGTGGGGCCCTTTTAGTCCATTTGGGATCCACACATTTTATAGTTTTCGAAATTTAAACTAATTTGAATGTGTTTGATAAGAAGAAGGAAACTAGGGTTTTAGGTTTTAGCATTGTTTCTTTTCCATGCAATTTAAAAGATGATGCTCATGAATGCACAAAACAAACCCTAATTAATAGTAGTAGAACTAGGGGTGTTACACCATCCCCCGAGCGCTTTAGACCCGCCAAAGTGCAAGGTCCAATATTCCGACTCCGGCAGGGTCATATTCTCCGTTGTCTCTGTCCAATCAGCGACAAAGTCAGCGAGGATTTGGGATTTGATTGTTGTACGAGGTTTGTACTCAATGTCGAAAGCTGAGAGCTCTATGCCCCATTTGGCGATGCGTCCTGTGGCGTCACTATTGTTGATTATATCTCTCATGGGAGCTGTGCTCACCACGGTAATTGGATGTTCCTAAAAATAATGTCATAACTTACGAGATGTTAAGAACACACCGTAAGCTAGCTTTTGATAATATGGATACCGCTGTTTTGATTCAATTAAGATCTTTCTAAGATAATAAGTCGGACGCTGCACCAGGTGTTCCTGATTTTCCTCTGGTCTCTCGATCACCATGATGATATTGACGACCTTGTTTGTCACAGCGAGATAGAGAAACATCGGTTCCTGTGGTTCTGGTGCTGCAAGGATGGGAGAAGATGAGACTACTGCTTTCAGGTCTTGTAGCGCAGCTTCAGCTTCGTCGGTCCAAACGAATTTCTTGGTCTTTGTTAGGAGCTTGTATAGGGGTGTGGCTCTTTCACCGAGCCGGCTTACAAACCGACTAACTGTAGCAATGCAACCAGTTAGTCTTTGAACATCCTTTTGGCGAGTCAGCCTGGAAATATTGAGTATAGCCTTGATTTTGTCTCAGTTTACCTCTATGCCTCTTTGAAACACGATAAATCCTAACAATTTTCTGGCTGGGATTCAAAAGAAGCACTTCTTTGGGTTAAGCATTATGTTGTATTTTCGTAGATTGGCGAACGTTTTCTCCAAGTCGGAAATCATGGTTTCCTTCTTTTTGGACATCACCGCAATATCATCCACATATGCATGTACATTGCGTCCGATTTGATCGTGGAGGCAACGCTGCATATTGTGCTGGTACGTAGCTCCTATGTTCTTGAGCCCAAAGTGCATCGTAACGAAACAGAAGGTTCCGAAGGGGGTTATGAATGAAGTTTTTACTTTATCAGATTCCTTCATCCGGATTTGGTGATAACCGGAATATGCGTCGAGAAAACATAGGAGTTCTGAGCCTGCCGTAGAATCGATAACTTGATCAATCCTAGGCAGAGCAAACGGATCTTTGGGACAAGCCTTGTTCAAGGCAGTATAATCAACACACATCCTTAAATCAGTGGTGTCCTTTTTAGGGACCATTACAGGATTGGCCGGCCACTCAGTGTAGGGACTCGATCCATGCTAGTTCCTTAGCTATTGCCTTATGCTTTTCATCACCAAAATGTTGTAGAGACTGCTTGACGGGTTTAGCATTCGGGTGTACATTTAAAGAGTGCTCAGCAGGTTCCCTAGGTACTCCGGTCATGTTAGATCACTGCCATGCGAAGATATCTTGATTGGCTTGGAGGAACTTGACAAGCTCGCTTTCCTATGCGCTATCTAGGCCTATGCCTATCTGGGTCACCTTGGAGGGGTCATCATCCTTCAACGGCATCTTCTTCGTCTCTTCCGATGCCATGAACTCCGGATTCGGCTTTGTCACCTCATAGGTGTAATTAGATTCTTTAAAAGCATTTTTTTATTACTAGAAAAGGTCAATTGTGCTAAACAATTTCTACAACATTCTAATTACACAACTATTTTTTATTTTGGTCTTACTGGACATAGGGTTCAAAATACAACTAAATGCAAAAGGATTCACTCAAAAATAATTTACATAACAATTTTTATACTCAAAATAGTCCCCAAATGGTCCTGTATAAAACGTGATTTTACCCTACTCCAAAATAATAAATTATGGCTCTATTGTGTTCTTCTCGTTTTTTCAAATCCATAGACATATTATTTTCTAAATTTGGATAAACAGAACTTAAACTATGATATTTACAAGTTTCTTTGTTCTTATGTCTAAAAATCTGAAAAATAGAAATATATATGACACTTGGTAGATTTTGGTTCGAGGATACCCCTTCATTTAAGTGATCTATAATGACCCTAGATAAAGATCTAATGTCCCAGAGAGCTCAGCGTAAAACTCACCGGAATGCTCATCGGAGAATGCCTCTGCGAGCTTGGCATTGCCTTTCCGGTCGCTGGGAACGATTCTAGAGTTGTGGAAGATGTGTACGGTGTAGATAAATCCTATAAGACGAAGATGGTGTCCTTGGTGTTCCTCGGAAAGGCTTCTAGTCATGTCGACGAGCGAATCAAGTGGCGTCGACATTGGCCAGCGTGGCCAACTGGAAAGATATGATGAACCGTCATGTCCTGGAGGTAGGCAATGATGAAGAAAGTATATTGGTGAAAGGAATAGAGCTAGAGTTTCCCATACGACATGTACCGGTCCGATGAACTCTACAAGATCTTGAATAGGACGTCAAGAGCATTGGCAACAGCGAGTTTATTTGGAGAAAGTTTCTGAACGAGAAAGATGGATGAGGTCGAAAAGCATGAAGTGACGCGGTCCATTTTCTTTCTATTACCTGACAAGGGAGATCGAGAGTTGTATGCCGACGGGTGGCATTCCGGGCACTGGTTTGGTTTGTAGTATTTACTCACCTAAATGCGAAATTACTTCCCTGAACGGAACCTTCAATAAAATATGAGAAGTTTTCATTTTGATGTCGATGCAAAACGGTCTCTAGAATTGATGGGCAAATGAAGAGAAAGAGATAACCAACATAAACCTATAGGTGCCTCCATGTATGTGAACTGAGAGGTTGAAGATGACCAGTCATGGATCAGTCCACTTGGGCCAAGAGTTCCGGCCCAAAAGAAATAAGGAGGACAGAAAGAAATTAGAAGAGGGGATGGGGAGGCCACGGTGGGCTGGATTGCTGCAGCGGCTTGATTCTTTTTTCTGTTTTCTTTTCTAGTTTTAGATTTAGGTATTAGATTTGATTCAAATATTTTTAGAAGAATTTGAATGAAGTATATGTGCCATGTACTATCCAAATGAAACATTTTAGTACCATTTAAAATTTTAAAATAATTTTATGGATTTAAAATATGGCACCTATTTGGTTTTATTGTATTTTTATTATTTCTTTCTCTTTTTGGTTAAAATTCCATAACTTTTTATCTAGAGCTCCAAAAAGGGTGAATCCAATTTCTATTATTTTATTATCTTATCCTTCATCAAAATAGACCACCTAGGAATATTCTTGCTTAATTATTATATGGGATGCATCCATAGATTTGTGTTGTAAGTGGTAAAAACCATATTTAGGGTTATCAGACAAATGTTATTTCCCTCGGACTTAAAATGCAATAATGCATGCTTCCTGATTTTGGCTTTTTGAAAACATGCACACCACTTCTCAAACAAGATTTATTTTATTTGTCTTGGATTTTAGAGGAGTTACATTAAATGGCAAAAAAGTTTTTGTTCCCTCTGAATTTCCAAGACTTAGTTCTTCATTTTTCTTTAAAAAAATCACATTTCAAAATTTAAAAAATAAATTGGGATGTGAAATGGTAAGACCCCAAGAAAGGTTTTTAAAAAATGCTTTCGTTGAAAACCTTGGTAAGTGGGACTTTCCAAGAGAGTCTTGAAAAAGGAAAATGTTTTCAGTTTTAAAAATGGTTACACCTAGAAGGAAAAGATATTTAAGAAAATGCATCGGTTTGCTAGAACAATTAACATGTGCAACCACATTACTCCTATATAGGAAGGGGATGGACTGGAAGTTTGTTTTATCCGGTATGAGTGGTCTCACAACTACTATACGGGATGGAGATCCATGGAGATTGGGTCTTCTCCTATAATGGTGCACAAAGCATTGACCACGTGAAGAAACGAACAGTCTCGGGCCACCAGGCATTACTATGAGCCTCTCATTGAAAGAGCACACTTTGTGTAGTGGAGAAGGTGCTCTGGGTGGTCCTCGGTACCCGACGTCCCAGTGTTGAGGGGAACGACTCATAGGGTAGGCGCTTCTACTAGAGTGGGCATTCTGAAGGTCTTGACCGGTTAGTCGATCCACGATCTGTGCGGGATCAAGGGAGGGTACTAGGATGGTGTGGGTAAAGTTTACAAACTCTTCAGAGTGTAAATCTATTCGAATAGCCATGTCCACGGTCATGGACAGTTGGGAAGGTTGTTGTAGAGCGGTGCAGGTTTTGATTTCAAAAAGGATTTCGGAAAACCAAAGGCTTTTTAAATGTTTTGACCATGGAGATGGTTGGAAAGGAAGGACAGGAGTTTGGTCATGGGATGACCGGAAGGAAGAAACCAACGGGTGACCCAGTCCTAGTGTTTCCACAACTTTTCAAAAGACTTTCAAAATATTTTACAAAGGTTTTCAACCAAGATATGTAGATGCTATATCTACAAGGGAAACTATTTTAGAAAAGAACCTCTTATGGATCCCTCCTACTACTATAGCCACATTGCATATCCTCTTGTTATTATTATTCTCTTAAGGTGGTTTGCAAGTACATTCAAAGTACTCACTAGTATTGTCCCTCGCTATTAAGTTGGTCAGATTCAAGAAGTAGGGTGAAGGAGATGGTGACTTTGATGACTATGAGACATAGGACGTTCTCCCAGTCACCTGCATGTAGGTTAAGGGATGGCTCGGGCTCTATGCTTGATGAAGTTCCGCTGATGTTGGATGATTTAGCCATAATGGCAAATGAGGTATGACAAATATCTGTTAGGTTTGCAGCATAGAAAACAAAAAATTCCTACGATGGGAACTAAACGCCAAGATTTATCTACAAGATACAAGCGATGGGTGGATATACATCCATAGATAACTTACCCTTGAAGACAACAAAGCTTTGTTAACAAGTTGGAACTCATGGACGATGTAGTCGAACGCTTGATGATCTCAAGATCGTGTGGAAGTCCTAGCACCGCAAATCAGCAGCGTATCCATCTTCGCACCCACGTTTAGGACACCGAACAACCTCCACCTCCTCGCTCCAGCAAATCAGCGGAAGAAGCAACTCCTTCTAGACGAAATGCCACCAGGAACACGTATCTTGCTAATCCGAGACCATGGGGAATATATATAGAGGGGGAGAGAGATCCTTCATGAGGAGGTGTGCTTTGTGAGGGAGGAGAGGGGGGATCCTCCCCTCCCATGGCCGGTACCCATGGTGGGTGCCCCCACCTCTTCCAATCACAAGCATTAAATTTCCACCAAATTTAATGAGACTCTCATTTAATAAAACTCTTTTATTTATTTTATTCAGATTTTTTTTAATTACTTTAGTTAACAAACATTCACATAAAACCCCCTACAAAATTTCAATATCACATGTGGAACTAATTTCAGCCATTTCACCTGAAACAATTCTGATGTCCATTGAAATAATTCCAGTGCTTTGCAATTCTTTCGTCTGAAACATATATGCTCCAAATGGTGTTTGGAAACCCTTAAGTGTGTCATCCTATGGTTCGGAATAATGCAAACATGATCGAGACACATCTTACATCAATAATCAGAAGCAGGACCTGGAGATCCATTTTGACTCCTGCAAATTCAACGATGACTTCTATGATCGTGAGAACCTTTAACGCTAGTAACTTAATCCCTTTGTCTCGCGATATATTACATGTCCGAGATTCAATCATTGATATCCAAATACCTATTGTGATATTGTTACAAACATGCACTCTTTTCTCATTCCCGTGATATAGCATTCTAGTGATCACATCACTTGCTTGCAAGCTATTCTCAATGTGATATCACCGAGAGAGCCAGGAGTATATCTATCTGTCATCGGGATGGAAAAATCCCACTCTTGATCCATGAGCCTCTACATAACACCTTCGTAGCACTGAACCCACCTTTATAGGCACCCTTTTACAGTGTGACGTTTGATGTTATCAAGGTACTCTTCCGGTGTTAGTGATTAACATGATCTCATGGTCTAAGGACTAGGATTACTTCGTATGATGTTATAGCAATATAAACCCAATGACTTTGATCATAATGCTATACTTCGGATGAATGTTCATCACACTGTTTCACAAATGTTGTATCCTTGTTATTAACGACATCCAATGTCCATGATCAGGAAACTTTGATCATCTTGTTAATCAACGAGCTAGTTTAAAGAGAGGCATAACTAGGAACTTTCCATTTGTTTATTAACAACACATGTATTAATGTTTCCATATTAATACAATTATAGCATGAAAAATAAACATCTATCATATACTTGGAATACACATAATAACAACTTTATTATTGCCTCTCAGGACATATTCCCTTCAGTCTCCCACTTGCACTAGAGACAATAATCTAGTTACATAGTTATAAATCTAACACCCATGGAGTTCTGGTGTTTATCATGTTTTACCCTAGGGAGAACTTTAGTCAATGGATCTGCAACATTGAGATCCATGCGTACTTTACAAATCTTTATATCTCCATCCTTGACATGCTCTCGGATGGAGTGAAACCGACGCTTCATATGCTTGGAATTCTTGTGATACCTTGGTTCCTTAGAGTTGGCTATGGCTCCATTATTGTCACAATAGATAACCATCGGGTCCAACGCACTAGGAACCTCACCAAGTTCGGTTATGAACTCCTTCATCCAAACCGCTTCCAGCGCCGCTTCTGAAGCAGCAACATATTCCACCTCCGTCGTTGATCCAGCCACCACAGGTTGTTTGGAACTCCTCCAACTAACTGCTACTCCGTTCAAGAGAAATACGTATCCGGATTGAGACTTAGAGTTATCTGGATTGGTGTCCAAGCAAGCATCAACATAACACTTAGCGACCAGCTCTTTTTCACCTCTGTATACAAAAAAACATATCCTTACTTCTTCTTAAAGTACTTAAGGATATTCTTGACCGCTATCTAGTGTTCCATACCTGGATCAAATTCGTACCTAGTGATAGCCCTATCGGGCGCATTTTAAATTTCCGTCCATTTTAAATTTCTTTAAAATCTTATCAAGGTATGTACTTTGTGATAGCCCTATCGGGCGCATTGATCTATCTCTATAGACCTTTATGCCTAATATGTATGACGCTTCACCTAGGTCCTTCATCGAAAATTTGTTGTTTAGATAACTTTTAACACCGTTTAAAAGATCTATATCATTTCAAATCAATAATATGCCATCCACATATAATATTAGAAATGCCACATTGCTCCCACTCACTTTCTTGTAAATACAAGCCTCTCCATAAGTTTGGATAAATCCAAACTCTTTGATCACCTCATCAAAGCGGAGATTCCAACTCCGTGATGCTTTCTTGAGTCCATAGACGAATCGCTGAAGCTTGCACACCTTGTCCGCATCCTTAGGACTGAAAAAACCCTTTGGTTGTATCATATACAACATTTCTTCAATGTTACCATTGAGGAATGCAGTTTTGACATCCATCTGCCATATCTCATAATCGAAATAAGCAGCAATTGCTAACATAATCCTAACCGACTTTAGCATCGCTAAGAGAGAGAATGTCTCATTGTAGTCAACCCCTTGAATTTTTCGAAACCCCTTTGCGACAAGTCGATCTTTATAGATGGTCACATTACCATCAGCATCAGTTTTTATTTTGAAAATCCATTTATTCTCAACGGCCTTACGGTCGTGAGGTAAGTGCACCAGGGTCCAAACGTGGTTTTCGTACATGGATTCGATCTCGGATTTCATGGCTTCTAGCCATTTGTTGGAATCCGGGCTCATCATCGCTTTTTCATACGTTGTCGGGTCATCTATTTCATCAACCATGAAATTCATAATAGGATTGATGTATAGTTCAGGAGCTGCATGTGTCATGCATGAACTGCGAGGTTCAGGAGCTACAGTTCTATCTTCCGGCTACACACACCTTTTGCAAGAAACTCTCCATTCTTGGCAACGAAAACCTTGCCCTCAGATCGATGATAAAAGGAATACCCAATAGTTTCCGTAGGATATCCTATGAAGATGCATTTTTATGCTTTGGGTTCGAGTTTATCCGGTTGTAGTTTCTTCACATAAACATCACAACCCCAAACTTTAAGAAATGACAGCTTAGGTTTGTTTCCAAACCACAATTCATACGGTGCCTTTTCAAAAGATTTAGATGGTGCCCGATTTAAAGTTAATGCAGCAGTTTCCAGTGCATAACCCCAAAATGACAGTGGCAATTCAGTCAGAGACATCATAGATCGAACCATATCTAATAAGTACGATTACGATGTTCCGACACACTATTAAGCTGTGGTGTTCCGGTAGGTGTGAGTTGTGAAACTATTCCACACTCTTTCATATGTATGCTAAACTTGTAACTTAGATACTCACCTCCACGGCCAGACCGTAGAAATTTGATCTTTCTATTAGGATGATTCTCCACTTCATTATGAAATTCTTTGAACTTTTCAAAGGTTTTAGATTTGTGTTTCATCAAATAAATATACCCATATCTACTCAAATCCTCCATGAAAGTAACAAAATAACGATAACCACCTCGCGCCAACACTCATTGGACCGCATACATTAGTATGTATGATTTCCAATAAATCTGTCGCCCGTTCCATTGAACCAAAAAACGGCGTTCTAGTCATCTTGCCCAGAAGGCATGGCTCACATGTATGAAATGATTCATAATCAAGTGATTCCAAAAGTCCATCAAAATGGAGTTACTTCATGCGTTTAACACCAATATGACCTAGACGGTAGTGCCACATATATGTAGATATATCATCATCAAGTTTAATCCTTTTAGCATTAACATTATCAATATGTGTAACACTATTATCGAGATCCAAGAGAAATAAACCATTCATCACAGGTGCATGACCATAAAACAAACAATTAATATAAATGGAACAACATTGTTTTCAGATTTAAACGAATAATCACATCACATTAAACAAGATCCGAATATAATTTTAATGCTTAGTGCAGGCACCAAATAACAATTGTTTAAGTTTATAACTAATCCCGATGATAGGTGGAGAGGCAGCGTTCCGACGGTGATCAGATCAACTCTTGATCCATTGCCGACACACATCTTGACCTCACCCCTTGCTAGTGGTCGCTTGCTCTACAGCCCCTGATTCGATTTATATATATTAGCAACCGATCCAGTATCAAATACCCAGGTGTTACGTCGAGTACTAGTCAAGTACACATCAATAACATGTATATCAGATATACCTTTGTTTTCCTTGTCTACCTTCTTGTCTACAGAGTACTGGGGCAGTTGCGCTTCCAATGGTCCCCTTGCAATAGTAGCACTCGGTATCAGACTTAGGGCCAGCTCGGGATTTCTTTTTAGGTGTGGCAACATATTTTCCTCCCTTCTTTCCCTTTTTCTTACCCTTCTTGTCTTTCTTGAAACTGGTGGTCTTATTGATCATCAACACTTGATGTTATTTCTTGGTCTGAACCTCTGCAGTCTTAACCATTGACAGAAGCTCGGGGAGAGACTTCTTCATGCCCTGCATATTGTAGTTCACCATGAAGCTCTTGTAGCTAGGTGGGAGAGATTGGAAAACATGATGTATGCCTAAGTCAACGGGAATCGTTATTCCCAAGGACACAAACCTATCGGCATATCTAGACATTTTGAGTATGTGCTTGCTAACGGAGTTGTTCTCTTCCATCATGCAGCTAAAGAACTTTTCAGAAGGATTATAAATCTCTACGGTAGCATGGGTATCGAAAATCATTTTCAATTCGCCCATGATATCAAAAGCATTGCCATTTTCGAAGTTCTGGCTCTAACCCATACAATATGCCGCAATGAACTAATTTGTGGTCCTCCTGACGAGTAATATGGACGTTCTTTTCCTCTTCATGGGGCATCACGAGCTGGTGGGGGACCTAGCGGTGCTTCTAGCACATACGGCTTGTGTGTAGTATTGAGGAGAATCCTCAAGTTCATGGCCCAGTCGGTAAAGTTGCTACCATTTGTTGCAAGTTTCTCTTGCTCCATGAACACATTGAAATTAAAAGCAGGTGGTGCCATCTACAACAGAATTTGTAAAGTTTAGACTAATTTTATGATAGATTGAGTTCAACTAATCCAAATCACTGAACGCACACGTCCAGTGATCGATGATGACCCCGTCTCTCCTTCATCCTGCCGCCATTGCGGAAGTAGATCTTCTGGCCAGAAACTTCGCAGCACAATGGCACGCCGTAGTGAAGCAATCTCTTGCTCGTTCAAGAGAAGAGAGAGACACACACACACACAAAGAGAGAGATAGAAATAGAGAAAGAGAGAGAGAGACAGAGAGATAATTCCAAAAAAAATCCTTAGAAATTATTGGGTTACTTTTCCCTCCCATATAGACCTCATATACAGGGGAAAAGTGGGCAACCCCAACTACTAAGGTCCTGGGGTTGGAGGAGAAGGTGGTAGGAGGCATGCCAAGTAGAGGGGTCGGCATGTCGAGGGTGGGTGGGCACCACACGTGGCACATGGGAGGCCAACGCTGGGTGGGCCCCACCCACATGCCCCCAAGGAGGCGGCGGCTACCCTAGATAGCCTTCCCTCTTGGGCCTTGTTACCTCCAAGAACTTGGCCCATTAGGGAACTTTCCCCACTAAATTTAATTAAAATATTATTTTACTATTACTTACAATAATTAATATAAAATATATATTCATTAAATCCTTTTGGTCTGAAACGCCTTTCGGTTCATAGCAATCTCCTTTTGAATTCCCACGGAAGGATTCTGGTTCTCTCACTGAACACTTCTGGTGTTTCTTTCTCTTTCTTCCTATGATTCCATTTATTCCAGAATGATCTCTAGGAATCATAAAACCCGTAAGTGTGTTACCCTATGGTTCGGGAACATCACAGACATGACCAAGATTGCTCTTGGATCAACGATCAATAGCGGTACTAGGATGCCCATAATGACCCCTATGCATTCCATGACTTCAACATCATTTTATGCGTATGCGTCGAGTCCAATACCCTTTGTTACTTCATTACCTGGCTTGTTTGAGACCTGATCATTGGTATCATGATAACTTGTTCAATTTAATTACCGACAAGTGTTGCTTTAATTGTTCTTGTGATATTCCATCCCCATGACCTAGTCACATGCTGCGCGGCTTATGGATGTAATCTCACCGAGTGGGACCAGTGTATCTGCCCATCACGTCGGTGATGTCTGCACGTGCACATATCGTTTGTAGCTAGTTTCAAAGTATAGATATTGATTTCACAGGGAGCCCAAAAGTAAGTGTTTATGAGTGAAGTCTTTGTCACACTCAAACTTGTCACAGGCCTTCGAGTGAATTGACTGCAAGTGTGGAAATAAGAATAAAATTTGTATTAAACTAGATGTATTCAAATAAAACTAAAATGTAAACTTCAGGAATAAAAAGCATAAAAGTAAAGAATGATTTGATTGTTTGTGGTTTTCTGCAGATGATGAAGAAGGCGAGGGGAGATACAGTTCATGGTGATAGTGACTGTGCCAGGTGGATAAATGATAAACTTAAATAATACTACTAGCCTGTTACCAAAACCATGGTCAGTCACTAGATGATTAAGATCCTTCAGGTTGCTTAGCAATTAAGATCCTTGGATCTGACTAATGCAATAAGCACAGTGGTTCCTCGTTATCCTCGAGTAAAACTAGTTTCCCATTGATATCCCCGTGTCACTCGGGGGTCGCCGGTCTGCTAGCGAACATGATCCTATCTATGTAGAACAAAGAATCATGCTGTCTGGGCCCTTAATTGGACAACAAGCATTAGGCATGCCACAGATAGTCAGGCACACATAGTATAATGATTAAAATCAACCAAAAACTAATGGAAAATATATGGAGGCACATCACATCTCACCAATCCCTTACATCTCCCACGCCCAAGGAACTTACTCACACATGAGAGAAGAAAGCATAATCATTATAATTAAATAAAGGAGTTCTTCTCGATATTACCGTGGAGATCCACAATAAGAAGAGAAAAGTAATCCAACACAATTCAAGATAGGAAGAAACAATCTCAAACCCTAATATTGCAAGCTGAAGATCTCTCCTCTCTAAAGTACAAGTAATTCCTATGAGGGTGTGAGGGCTAGGAGGTTGAAGATCGTGGAGCGAGATGCAGAACATCTTCCCTCCTTCTCCGGATCTCTTCTTTCTCCTTTCTGGATGGGATGGAGGCTGCTGTGTTATGATTTCGCGTCTGGCCTCTTCGTGAAAGTTGTCCCTTTTGACAAGACGGAGGCGGCGGTAGCTATACGGCGGGAACTATACGGTCGGAAAAATATTCCTGCCATATAGTTGCTCGTCAAAGCTTCTGTACACCTCCCTTGATTGCTTCCAAAAAACAAATTTCTTGTTTTCGCCTGAATATTGTGTTTCTCTTGTTAAAACCTTCTGTTGATGTTTAGAACCTGAAACACACATTAAAACCAAGTTTTCTTTGCTACTGAAGTATTAGCGTTAGGTAAAGCTAAAAAACGATCAAATCCAGGAGAAAACCCTCAATAAAAACCATCAAAAATATGTCAAATCTCACACCTATCAACTCCGCCAAGCTTAGATGTTGCTCACCCTCGATTGACAAGAAAATAAGGAAGACTAGCGGAGATTCGAGACTGAAATAAAAGAACTTACATGCTCGAATTGGTATCAAATTCTTTTCTTCACAATTCCTGCAATCTTAAACATGCTCATACAAGTATTCACAAGATTGCGCTGAGTCCACTTCCTAACCACGTATATCTTGCTAGCAAATAAATCATATGCCCGAGCAAGTGTCAAAAGTTTAGCTAGGAAAGTGAAACAAATTCTTTTGGTGTCTCTCTTTGTTGCGAGATGAAAACCTTTTGCTCTGGTTTCTTTAATCAATTAAGAGTACTTAAGTTGGCACCAAAAACATTCAATTTAAGAACAACTCATCTATTCCCACGTCAAAATTCCAAGTCTCTTAAAGCACCTTTTTTCTTTCCTTGTTTTTCAAAAACTTCAGCCCATTCATAGATAAATCATACCACTTTTTTTAACATGTTAATTGGGACTCTTTTGCGCACTCGTGACCATGTCAATAAACAATTGTTGAGAAATAGTGGGTCAGAGGAGTACTACAACTTCACTTGGAACGTGAAACCACGATGAGACTAAAATTTTACCCGTCATAGCATTGCTGCTATAGACGCTTACGTAACTCAATAGCCTAAATCAAGTGGTTCCTCACATTCAGATCGTTCCTTGACCATCGGAGTTAATAGTTTCCCATGGAGCACGACAGTGTTGTAATGACACGCGTAAAGCAATATCTTACTGTAATTATTAGAAAAAGGAGTGGCATAATCTCTACTACTTCAAAACATCCATTTTATCAAATAATTTCATTCAAGGGTGTTATCGAGTCTATTTACATTAAGCTCAAATGGGGTTGAGTAGTTCTAAAATCCAATCCTTTGGGCTAAACATGGACTCAAGTCACCTTTTGGATTCTTTTTCTTGTTGTAAAAATGTAGGAAATATTTTTAACAAGGTTCATTGCTCATTGTTTCAAAGCTAAAAAGGAGACACTAGCAAAGGAATAGAATTTATAGGATAGTAAGCTAAGTGGGGAGTGACTCAAGTGCAAGCAAGTAAATAATTGTAGGATCAATTTAAAGTTGCAGAAAAGGTGATGAAAGTAATGTGATACCCCCTCTTGTTTTCTTCGTTCTTGTACTTGAGTCGAACCCCCTCTATATTTCCCTATTGCCAAGTTACCTGAAATTGAGCAATCTCCGAGAGAAACAAAGAAACAAATTTGCAATAAAAGTTACAACTATTTTTTTGTATTTTTGGTTTAGGAATGCAAACTAAAAGTAAAACATGCAATTTTGAAGAAGTAAAATAAATGAAAAGAAGAAATAAAAATATGAATGCAAGGTTTGGAGGTTTTCAAACCTCCCCCAAGCTTAAGCTATTCCTAGGCTCAGTTATTGCTATCATTCGGCGCCTGGTGCGGATACTGGTGATAGTAGTCTGGGAAGTGGGTCTTGAAGTGACTGAAGTTTTTAGTTAAGGCACTCACATCTTCATTCACTCCTTGTAGAGTCTGGTCAATCTCCCCAACACGTTGGTTGAGCAGCTGAAATTCTTGATAGGGGACGTAGTTAAACCCCTGTTGCGGCTGATTGGGCCATGGGTCCTAGGATCCCCCTTGTTGCTGCGGTCCCTCCCAAGCAGGATTGTATTCCTTCTCCTGCTCATGCTCATCCTCATGCTGCTACTGTCCTTCTTCATATTCTTCTTGATCAGGCTGGAATTAAGCCATGATCTCCACCACTTGACCTTGGTGAGGATCCAGTTATGATTTTCCACAATCGTGAAGGCTTGTGGACAGGTCAACGGAACTTGCTCAACCTGTGCATCACGAAGATAACCAAACTAATATGCTCGGAGCCTCTTGTTAGCTCGGTAACACCAAGGAAACCACATGCATTTAAATATTTGACATCCATAACTTTGAAGCCGTCAACAGGTTGCATCATAGGTAATATAATGTTCAATGCATGGGCAAGGTGGGTTACCAATCCACTAATGCGGATGTCACCTTTCTTTTTGTTACTCTAGTGACGAAAGTGCTAGATGAGTAGAGCCGCGGGATTGGGGCTTTGTGGTGCATTGGGGAAGAGTGCCTTGGTGATCATGGCCATGTACGCATTGGCCATGGAACCGGTATCTCCTATTCCCAGAAGTGTATTGGCAAGGAACAAGGTGTAGTAGCGAATTGTTGGGTTCTGAATGATGGGCATATTATTCTGGTAGAAGTCCTTGCCACCATTAACAGAAATAACCTCCCAAGTTTCTCCACTTGAGACACTATATAAATTTGTAACAGCCCATCGTGAGGGAAGCCAAAAGTATCACAAAATTGTTCGAAGGTTATTTCATAATGCCGCTGGTTCATGGTGAAGCTTACCATGCACGCATTACATTTCTCCATGTGGTCATCATAGAAAGAGACAAGGAACTCATAGGTGAGCTCGACATATGTATTGTGGCTGGCGTACGCGAGTAGTGCTAGCCTTGAATTTTCACACATGAGGTCGATGTCGTCCTCAACCCTGCCGCGGTGAGAAAGCTATCATCGGCCCAACGTGTGGGCATCACCCTCCTTGATGAAGCCATGGAAAATTGGTGTTGAGCTAGGCCTGATGCCCCGAACTCTCTCCATGTTGGCGCTTGCTCTTGCGAAAAATGGTACCAATTTTGTTCATCTTGATGCACTGAAAAATTTCACTATGAAACCTTAGGCATATAGTTTCTACATGATATACGAATGATTATACGTGGAAAATTTAATCCTAAAGTGAGAAATCAAAAGGAATAACAAAATAAGCTTGATTTCATCAACTAGATAAATGTGAGAGTTTCAACCATGGAAATCTAAAAATAAAGCATGGATAGGGAGAGAAACATACCGATCTATTGATTCCCCAACACAAATGAACGAAATCCGTGAAGAATCAAGAATTCTTGGTGGGGTTTGAGAGATTTGGAGAGAGATAATATGAGAGAAAAAGTGAGGAGGAAGAAGATCCCTAGCCGCCCTGGTGCGATTAAGTGGTCGCGCCGAACTATACAGGCACAACTATACGGGCGGGATATGTAGTTCCCGCCGTATAGTTGCGGCGGGGTCGACAATTAGGGTTTCTTTATGCTTCCTCAAGATAAATTTACTTAAACAGGCATCGATAACTATACGGCCAGAATTTTTATTCCTGCCGTATAGTTGGTCGTCAAACCATCGGTACCGTTGGAAAAGAAATTCGACGAAGGCATCGATATCTATACGGCTGGAATTTTTATTCCCTCCGTATAGTTGGTCGTTAAATCTTCTGTACATACGAAAAAAAATTTGTTGATGGCAAAGATATCTATACGGCCAAACTATATGGCTGGAATTTTTATTCCTGCCATATAGTTGGTCGTTAAACCTTCAGTAGTCATCAAAAAATTCTATTTCTTCGAGAATTCTTTCTTATCCTGAAACTTAGCGAAACACCATCTTTTTGATAGAAAAAATCCAATAAAAATTGTGGACCAATAACAACATGTATAGAGCAGGATTTTTAGTACTACCTTACTTCTTCTCCTCAACTGGAGATTCAATTTTTAATCTGGACAAAATGATTAAGCTAGTTTTTGTAGGTAAATCTCAAACTTTTATTTTTAACTTATTCTACGCTTGTTCAATCGATATTTCTACTATTTTTTGACAGCTGCATCTTAACGGGCGCGCTTCCACAAGAATGTTTGTGAAAAATTTGTAGGAATGCGATGAACATTTTATTCTTTAGTTTACTTTATTAATGTGATGGGTTGACTCCCATTATGATTTTTATTAAGAATGGTTGTATAACTCAACCCCTTATCTGTTCTCGAATTCTTACCTTGGGTTGGCCCTTATCAAAGGCACTTACCACATGAACTCGTTTTGCCGGTGGAATATATCTTTCTCCTGCTTCTAGCTTCTTTGGAAAATACCGGATGATTTCAGCATCATAAACATTGAAGATTATTTTTCCCTCAGCACAATCAACTAACGCTCCTGCAGTGCTAAGTAAAGGTCTTCCAAGTATTATAGATAATTTTTCATCCTCTGGCATTTCAAGAATAAACAAATCAGTGGGAATAACATGATCATATATTCTAAGTAGAACATCCTCAATCATACCAATGGGTTGTTTAGTGGACTTGTCAGCCATTTGTAAAGTGATAGTAGTAGGGGAATACTCCCCTAATCCTAACCTTTTATAGAGGGAATATGGCATAACACTAACTCCTGCACCTAAATCACACAAGCCATTGTGAATATATGTTTTGCCAATTGAGCATGAAATAGTTGGTATTCCGGGATCTCCTGATTTAGACAATAGCTTCCCATTAGCAGGATAACTAGTCACCATATGGCAATGGTTTCAGTTATTTCTTTCTTTCTACTAAGAATATCAGGAGGAATTTAGAATATGTGGGAACTTTTATTGCATCCGCAAATGGAATTTCTAGACGAAGATAACCAAGTACCTTTTTGAAAGAATCATATATTACCTGATCTAGTGCTTTCTTTTTTCGATCTGGATATGGGAGATTTTTCTCACCTTTCTTATTCTTGTCTTTTACCTCTTATGGGGAATCAGGTTCTTTTTGTTGTTTTCTTTCGTTGCTGCCTATCATTCTTCTCTTTTTCTACTACAACAACTTCATCTTCATTGCTTGTCTCTTTCTCAACTGTCTCTACATCAGATTCATAATGGTCATCCTATGCATCATTATGGTCCTCCTTGGTTTGATCTTGTGGTTTTAAACAATTTCATCTTGAGCATCCACCAATGTATCATCTTCTTGGCTTGCTTTGAGCAAGGATTTATCCTTTAGATCTTTTCAGCTTCATATTCTGGTGGTCCTAATGGTTCTATAACAATTACACCTCTTCTTGTAACAACATTAGTAGCAACAGGAATATCTGTATCATCTTGAAGAAAAATTTGATAACCAGATGCCATTTGTTCACATTGGGTTTCAATCATACTAAGATACTTGTGAAATAATTTTATTTCTTGGCCAATCTCATCATAATTTTCCGTGAGTTCCGCCAAAATCTTTTTATGTTTTTGGAAATGCTTATGCATCTTATTGTGAGATTTTTCTTGTCGATGTTTTAATTCTTGAAAACTTTTCTAGTTCCATCTTCTTTAGTAAAAACTTGTAACAAGTATACTTTGTTCCCCTTAACAAGTTCAGAATGTATACCATTTTCTATCGTTATTTTGCGTACTTCAGGTATAAGAACGGCAGTTATACGAAGCATCCCTTTTTCCAGCTTAGTGTCGAAATTAGGATTATATAAAGAATCATTCTTAGCCCTAGTAGACATCATTTCCAAACATGCTTTAATAGTTAAAGTATTTATTGATCCTCCTGCTGATAAGTCAAGAAATTCTCTGTTTTTCAGTATTAAGATCATGGTAAAGTAAATGGAAAATAGTTGATTCGGAATAGCCATGACTAGGAATTCTATTGATCATTCCAAAGAATCTGTCCCACGCTTGTGGGTAGTTTGATCCCACGTTCTGACTAAAGTTGCCTATATTCTTTCTAGTTTCAGTTACCTTTTTAAAAGTATTAAACATGTTTATGAATTTAACAATATAGTTTTCCCAACATTTAATGTAATGACGAGGGAGAGAATATAACCAGTCTAGAGCCTTACCTTTAAGAGACGAACAAAAAAAAGTAGACGAGAGAATTCTCTTGGTAAACCTTTTGGTCCAAGTGTTGTCATAACATTGTCAAACTCTCTAATATGTCTTCCTGGGTCTTCATCTTCCCTTCCACCGAAAGCTTTTTCCTGTAAAATTTTATTAATTCCACCATCAAATTGATATTCTCTAACTCCAGGGTTAGGGAATTCTATTGGTTATTTAAGGAACGCGGAGTTTGGAGCACTGTATTCTCCGAGAGTTTTCTCAGGTGTATTGGGAGTTGTCCTATAAATGGACATGCTTTCCACAAAATCACTCAGGTTTTCAACTTCAACCTTATCTGATCTTAAAAGTTTTTCAACAATTTCCTCGCGCCTTTGAATAGGCACGCGCTCAAAATAATTTGGTAAATTGGTCCTACCAGAACGTGTAGACCCTTTGTCTCCTAGGGAGACCATTTTGTAATAGTAACTCCTAAAATGTCAAGAGACAAACACTTAGCGCTTAGCTCGCCGGCAACAACGCTAGAAAATAGCTTGATGTCTGCAAGTGCATAGATCGTTTGTAGCTAGTTTTAAAGTATAGATATTGATTCCACAGGGAGCCCAAAGGTAAGTGTTTATGAGTGAAGTCTCTGTCACACTCAAAGTTGTCACAGGTCTTCGAGTGAAATGACTGCAAGTGTGGAAATAAGAATAAAATTTGGATTAAACTGGATGTATTTAAATAAAACTAAAATGTAAATTTCAGGAATAAAAAGCATAAAAGTAAAGAACGATTTGATTGTTTGTGGTTTTCTGCAGATGACGAAGAAGGCACAGGGAGATACAGTTCATGGTGATAGTGACTGTGCCAGGTGAACGAATGATAAGTGTAACAATTATAATCTTATAAATATATGTGTAGGCGAGTAACCCATAATTATTCGGAACTCCTATTGGTAGATTTTATCCCAACTTCAATAATCCTACTAGCCTGTTACCAAAACCATGGTCAGTCACTAGACGATTAAGATCCTTTAGGTTTCTTAGCAATTAAGCTCCTTGGATCAGACTAATGTAATAAGCATAGTGGTTCCTCATTATTCTCGAGTTAAACTAGTGTCCCATGGATATCCCCATGTCACTCAGGGGTCGTCGGTCTGCTAGCGAACAAGATCCTATCTATGTAGAACAAAGCATGATGTTGTCTGGGACCTTAACTGGACAACAAGCATTAGGCATCCCACACATAGTCAAGCACACATAGTATAATGATTAAAATCAATCACAAACTAATGGAAAATATATGGAGGCACATCACATCTCACCAATCCCTTACATCTCGTACGCCCAAGGAACTTACTCACACATGAGAGAAGAAAGCATCATAGATATAATTAAATAAAGGGAGTTCTTCTCGATATTACCATGGAGATCCACAATAAGAATAGAAAATTAATCCAACACAATTCAATATTGGAAGAAACAATATCAAACCCTAATATTGCAAGGTGAAGATATATCTCTCTCAAGTACAAGTAATGGCTATGAGGGTGTGAGGGCTAGGAAGTCGAAGATCGTGGAGTGAGATGAAGAACGTCTTCCCCTTCTTCTCCGGATCTATTCTTTCTCCTTTCTAGATGGAATGGCGGCTGTTGTGTTATGATTTTGCATATGGCCTCTTCATGGAAGTTGTCCCTTTTAACTAGAAGGAGGAGGCGGAAGCTATAGAGCGGGAACTATATGGCCGGAAAAATATTCCTGCCGTATAGTTGCTCGTCAAAGCTTCTGTATGCCTCCCTTGATTGCTTCCAAAAAGAGACTTGCTTGTTTTCGCTTGAATATTGTGTTTCTCTTGTTAAAATCTTATGTTGACGTTCAGAACCAGAAACACACATTAAAAACCAAGTTTTCTTTGGTACCGAAGTATTAGCATTAGGTAAAGCTAGAAAAGGATCAGATCCAGGAGAAATCGATCAATAAAAACCATCAAAAATATGTTGAATCTCACAGCAATCAGTAGGTGAACAAATCCCGATCTTGATGCATATGCCTCAACGTGCCCCTATGGATTACCCAACATACACCTTTATGATCACCCTGTTATGGTGTGATGGTTGACGCAGTCAAAGTGGCCACATGTGATAGTGATTAAATATGATATTGAGGTCTAAGGATTAGAATCCTACGTTTATAATTATTGCAACTATGAACTTTGTGACTTGACTTCATTGTCAATTGGCATAAATGCTCCATGATCAGGAAATCTTGTTCATTAGTTGCCCAATGAACTATTTGTATAGAGGCTACTAGGGACTATTTGGTTTCTTTATATATCACACATGTATCTATTGTTTCTATTGATACAATTATAGCATGGTATAAAACTATTATAAACTAATGAGATATGATAATAAACACATTTATCATTTAATTCTAGGGCATATCTCCTTCAGAATGTGCATACAGGGATTGTGGTTTCTCCACCATACAAATGTCGTCGTGCTACTGGACTAACGGTCTGGATCAATCTTCTTTCGCTGCTTCTTTGGACCGTAGCCCGGGGGATCTATGTACACCATATGCGTGTAGAATTGTAGAGGCATCGCCAGTTGTGATGCTCGTCGCTTGGATCTTCGAGCTTGGAGCTTGTACGCCTACACGACCCGAGGTCGGTGTCGCTGTAGGACTACATCATCCATATTTTTTGTGAAATGCTAAACATTTTCGGTGTTCAAAGGTATGAACACCGAATCCCTCTATTACCTTACCTCTAGATAGAGTAGATCTTGGCTAGTGTGTTTGCACTGTTAGGAAACTTTTTGTTTTCTACTGTGGAGCCCCTTCGGTGGCATTACAGTCGATCTATGTGTAGATGTGTTGGTACAGTTAGAACACATAGTCATATGTGGGCATTGATTTTCTAGTTGTTACCCTCCCACGTGTACTTACTCATATCGTGGCAATGTTTGATGAAGCGGCTCAGACTGACCATACACGTAAGCTTAGGCGAGACTGGTTCGCGCTCAGCATATGGCTTGTACCATATAAGTGGCTAGCGGGTGTCTGATTCTCTTACAGTATTTGATATAGCATTTACAAAGGACGGACCAGAAAAGGGATTTCAAGCGATAACTAGTCAATCCATGTTGTGGTTGAAATTTCATATGTAAGAATCGATTCTTGTACGAAAGCCCAAACAGCAACATAAAATATGCAAAGATAAAGTAGAGGCGTCTAACTTTATTTTTTAGGGGGCATGTGATATATATGGTCTAGGTAAGTGTTTATGAATTGTACTACTGACGGATGGAGGCACCATGGACTTGGTGCAATGCCGGCGCACTCAATGGATATCAAGTTGCGACCATCATACTATATAGCATAAATTATTTACATATAATGTTGATTATTTATACATCTTATTTTGCTTGTATTATACTATGACGATAGCATTATAAGATGGTCCCTAAACACAATACCAATATGTTTGTTCTCCCTTAAGTGTGCACCACTAAGAAAGTCCTTCGTTATGAAGCACCCCGTGATGATCAGGCAGTATATATATCTGTGTAAGCCCTGTGGCCCTATAATACACTTAGGTTAACGTTGGTGAGCCTAGCATGTACATACATGGCCTCGGAACACAAGTTACTAAAAGGTTTAGCATGATTCACATATTTGATGTAATTGACATTTTTGATGTCTAGCTTTGAAGTTGTACCATTGGCCGTGATGATCGGAGGTGTTATAGTGAATTAGGATCATGTAATAACTAAAGAACAATGAGGGATGTTTCTTTAACTAGGAGTTTATTAGTAATATGAACCATTATTATGAAGTAAACAATCTAAGTGAATTTGCATAGTTGTTGTAGTTAGCATCTGTTGGACTACATTGCGCTTAGTTGTAATCGATATAATAGAACTATGGAATTCTAGATACTTACTTTACATATTGGTATCGTATTATTTGAGTGTTGAATTGAAAGCTGAAAGTCTTAAAGTAGACTTTCAAGTAAACCTCACTTACTCCATAAGGTTTAATAAGTGCATTAATCCTAGAGTAACTCATTCTAATGTTAGTGTCTAAAAGATCATGCTTGCCTCAATGATACTTGATATTAGAAAGAATGTTTTAGTATCAAGATTATCTAGGAGCTGAAAGTTTTGTTTTAGAAATCATCTAGTGTAAAAGATATTCTTATATATGAAACACTATTTGATTGCAATTTTATAAAATATAACTTAGTCAGAAACAGATTCTCATATTTAATGAACATTTGCTAATGATGGTGATGCTAGGCATACCTATGACCCAATAAGTTTGGGGACTAAAGTTATACAAACGCTCGTCCTTACAATACTAAAGGATAACTAAAAGTAGAATCTGGAAGAACACGAATTAGGTGATGATAGTGATCCACTTCAAAGTGTAAATTCAAATGTATCAGTTTTTAACTAATACACTTGGACCAAATACCATGTTATTGGTGCCACTATTGATGTTGGTTAATTATTCTGAAAGAGATGAAAACACTAAAAGAGAATCCATAAATTTAATTGGTAGAAATTAATGAACTGGAAATGTCTAGCTCAGTTACATAGTAGATATACATGTTATGAATATATTGCTTGCTTGTTAAAACAATGTACTCTTCAGTATTGGATGTAGGATTGGTCAGTATGAAATGTCATACAAAAAACTCAATATGAAATACATTGGTACAAGTAACTAGGAAGAGAATATGGTGATGATGATCATCGGTAAACAAATAAGATATTATTATGTTTGTCATCTACATCAAAGACCAAGTTGTAAAGGTTTATTCCGATAATTGTTATCTGGTTCTGGTATTGTGAGAACAAGTTGTTGTTCAAATAATAACTACATTCCATAGACGGTGGATGAACAATTATAAATCTTGTTGGTGAAATAATATTCATAAAACTAAATTCTAAAAATGTCACAAGACGAAATGATTGGAATTTCACTTAAGTGTGACACCATCATTTAAGTTATACTAAAAATAAAAGCATGAAGAAACTCTAGGCCACCTACCACCCCTGGCCTAACCCTAAGACAGCACACCACACATGCCGCTGCCACCCGATGGACACAACATATACACACCGCAGTACCCTGCATGCATGCACACGTACCACGCAACACACCAGCCACTACCACCGAACACACAACCTACCCTACCTGGACACACACTAAGTGAAGATTTTCGTGAGGAACTTCAGCTTCTGTTCTTAGGGTTCTTCATCATGCTCCGTGTCGTGGTGCTCTCATCTTGTCGATCAATGGGCCTTCCTACGCGGGACCTATATTGGAGGCCGCATATGATGCTTTTGTGAGACCGTTGCACGTGCTTTCTCTTCCGATGTTTTCTATTTGCAGGTATGCCCTTCGTGTATCGGCTCCTCATCCGCTATTTTCAGCTATCAAAGTTCTGCCTCCATCCCGAAAGATTCCGAGATTTTATCGAATTCCCGATCGCAGTTGTCTGGCGACTGAAGCTTCCTTTGACTGTTATGACCCCATTGGGGGATAAAATTTTTAGCACTAGGTACGCGTAGTGAGGTACTGCCATGAATCTAGCGAAAGCTGCTCATCCCAGGATTGCGTGGTATTGAGATGGCCAGTCCATGACTTCAAATTCCAGCTTTTCTTGTCCGAAGTTGTTCTTTGACCTGAAGACTACGTCGAGATGGACTTTACCTAATGGAATTTCAGCTTTTCCTGAAACTATCTCATGGAAAGTCGTGTTTGTGGATACTAGATTCGTCATCGACCAATTCATGGCACGTAGAGTTTTGGCGTAAATCAGGTTTATGCTGCTCCCTGCATCAAAGAAAACCTTGCTCATATCGAACCCGCCAATTTGCGCTTCAACTATTAGTGCCAATTGGCCTGGTTGGGGGACCCACAATGGATGATCAGCTCTCCTGAAAGGTAATTTCTTGTTCTGACCAATGGAGGTACTCTGGTGTGGGAGGTGGATTTGTTACTGCCATGTTTACTTGCCTAGTAATCAGCTTCTGTGTTCTGTTAGAGGGTGGTCCCTTCTGGATCATTGACATTGCTCCTTTCGACCTGGGATATTCGTCGTTTTGGTGCGTTGTACTTTGCGGCTGCCCTGCTGGCAGATGCCCCTATGGTGGCAGTTGCACGCTGATGGCCAAAGAGCCGGGTGCGGTGGCATAGCCTCGGTTTGCTGCTTTGGCTGCCCTTGCATTGCATAGTTCTTGCATTTTCAAGAATGTTCGGCAGTCCTTTAGGAGATGATTTGATCGCCTTTTTCCTATTGAGTCGACGTAGTAGTGCATATTGTAGGGTCCTTCCAACATTTGTCCCGCTGGCATAGGTGGCTCTCGATTCGTTATCAAATATCATTGCTGCGACTGGCTTCCACCGATGCTGTCCCTATTGCCGGGGTATCCACTGTTGTAATCGTCACTTTGTCGAATCTCCCCTCTAGAGAAACTTGCTGCAATGTAGCTAGGTGTATGGTATACATCATTGGTAAATCGTCTCCGATCATTATTGCGCCTGTCTCTGTCATCTTCGGGTGAGTGGGCTCTTTTGTTTTGTACTGCGTCCTCCCCATTAGCCCATCGATTGGCTATGTCAATCAGCTGCGAAATTGTCTTTGGCTTGATCCGTCCTAGTTCTTCAATGAACTCCTGCCGACGAAGTCCATCATTGAAGTCGCCGATTGCTCTTTCGTCGGATATAGCTTCAACCGAATTTTTTATGATGTACCACCATTGGATGAAAGCCCGTATTGACTCTCCCGGTTTTGCTTGCAGGCCCGCAATTGATCCAAACATGCGGGTCGCTTGAATGTGGACCGGAAATTCTTGATAAACTTATCCGCAAGATTGTTCCAGCTGCTAATAGAATCTTTGGGTAGTTGTTTTAGCCAGGATTGTGCCGCACCAGTTAGGTGTAGCTACAAGCTTTGCATTGTTGTAGCTTTGGATCCGCTCTGTAGTCTGACAGTTGCCAGATAATCTGTCAGCAAAGCTTCAGGTACTTGGAGGCCATCGTACTTTTGGTGATCTTGGAGTAACTTAAAATCTTTTGGTACCAGAATCTTGCGAACCCGTCGGGTAAAGCAACTGGCTCCACATAGTTCTTGTTCTTCCTTTATTTCACTGTCATGGTATCTTCGGGTTTTGCGTTCTTCTCTGGATCGGTCGGACCATCACTGGGGGATGTCGTTTCTTGCGTTGTTTCGCGGTTCTGATTCTGAAAAGTGGACCCGATGTGGAGATCGTGATCAGAGGGTATGACCTTCGTGTGGAGGGTTGTTGCGTCGGTGCGGGGATATGTCGGGTTGCCACATGGTTCCTTTATCTGCTTGCTCGAGAGATTCTCCTACCATGCCGAGATTCATCAGGGCGGAGCGGTAAAGAGCCACGCGAGGATCGTCGAGTGCGGGCTGCGTTGTAATTAGATATGTTTGCGTAGCCACAATGGCTACTTGAGCTGTTTTTGCCTTGATATTCTCAGCTTGGTCTATGGACATAAATGTCAGATTAAGGTCTCCGATTAGTCCGCTCCTCTCTTCTTCGGGGATATCCTGCAACCTAGACATTCCTCTCCTTGGCGATGTTCCTCCTTTTATGCTCCTTGATCCTCGGGTGGAGGTTAACTATGCTCGCCGTAGGCTAGATTCGGTGGCTACCCTTTTCCTTTCGTCGAGTTGCCTTTGCATCCTGAGTAGGTCTCTCTTTTTGCAATGAAGAAGATACTGGTATGCCAATGGGTCTTTGTGAGTAACATCCGTTGTCATTGGAACTGCACCCAAAATTGTTGCTCTTGCTTTCTCCCATGCACTAGCTGGTAAGCTGAGAGTTTTCCTCTCGCCTCCGCACGGTTGTTCTTATTCCCGATTTACATGGTTGGTTGTTGGGTCTCCCCCTTTCCTCGGCTTCCTTCATTGTCGTGACTTCCTGCATTATGGCTTGAAAGAATATCACCGGGATTAAAAATTGGGTTACCGTTGGAGTCTTGCTGGGTCGTGGCGTCTCCGATGATCACGCATACTTGGTGATGAGTGACATATGGACTGGTGACATCATCGTTTGTGCCGATGGAGACACTGTCGGATGAGCCGGTGAAGTCCATCAGTTTTTTGTTCTGGATATATTTCTGCCATCTGAATTTCGAAGTCAATGCTTTCGCTGCTTTCTTCGGGTTCCGAGTTTACTGGGCTTGCTTTGCGTGGTGGGGTGGACTGTGGATCTGAAAGGAAGGAGAGATTGTCGTAAAGACCATTAAGGTCCCCTAGATCCATCTTAATTTGCTCACTTTCATCGCCTGCTTCGATTTGTGTTGTGACATCCATGGAAGATCCGACGGAAGATACTGGTACCTCCGTAGGCGTAGCTTTTTCCACCAATGGTACTGATGTGATCAGTGCCGAAGGGTGTGATTCTTGCGGGTCGTCTACTTGGAAGTGGAAGCTACCGATGATTTGATCGGATCTGCCATTGAAATCGGCGGGTACCAATACAGGTGTGAGCGGGCGTGGATCTGCTTTCGTCCAGTTGATGCTTGGTGGAGAGCGGTCTGCCGAATCCGTGGTTCCAGCGTTCAGGTTTCCCATAGACGGCGCCAAAATTGATGAGGGGTAACCTCAGCAATGCCCATGGCGATGGACTTGGGGTTTCGTGGAAAAGATAACGCTAGGGATTTCGTCGGATGTTCAGGGAAACAATGGAATCAAAGTTGCCTGAATATTAAGTAATCACACTATTACAAGTTGTCCTCTAGATTTTGGTACCCTCTCTTGGGCTTCTCCCGTCCTATATATAATAGGCCGGGTCTCAAAGCTGTATGCGGATATGTTTCATACACGCGTAATTACAATACCAACATAATGTGAGTTCATAGTGTCTTCCCTAATACAATCAAAGTCTTCGTCGGTTGCTTCCTTGGGATATCATCTGAAACCTTCACGGGCCGTGAACCTTTTACCCAATATACGGTAGCGAACCATAGTCACGCGAGTAATCATACCCATGTCACCGGACGATCGTACAATGGCGCTCCTAAGTACCAATGTTAGAACTCTGGCGCGCTTTTTTTGTGGGGTGAGTGTCAAGGCCTCGTCCTCTATGGATCTGCGAGGTATTGTTTATAACCTATGATGCAAGGGCAGGAAAGTCTATGTCCATCCTTTTAAAAATCTTCCTCCTTTCCTTGTTGATCTTCTCCATTTCGACGACGATCGTCGCGCCAAGCGTTTCATGTCAAAGATTCGCCAATACAACTGTTTGTTTTATTTCACCTCCATGGGTGCAAACATAGATCGTTCCATCAGTGAGTCGTGTGGGCCTAATATTTTCAAAATACAGGGTGTTGTCTGTTGGGTTCGCAGCATAGAAAACAAAAAAATTCCTACGATGAGAACTATTATACGCCAAGATCTATCTATTAGATACAAGCAACGGGTGGATATACATCCATAGAGAACATACCCTCGAAGACAACAAAGCTTTGTTAACGAGATGGAAATCGTGGATGATATAGTCGTAAACTTGCCGATCTCAAGATCGTCATGAAGTCCAGCAAGTCCAGCCGGTCCAGCTCCAACACATCCATCAGATCCAGCACCACCAAGTCCAGCACCGCAAAGCAGCGGTGCATCCGGGATCGCACACACGTCCAGTACCCCGACAACCTCCATCCCTCGCTCCAGCAAAGTAGCAGAAGTAGCAACTCCTCTCCAGATAAAGCCACCGGGAACATGTATCTCGCTAATCCGAGACCATGGGGAATAATTTCTAGAGGGGGAGAGAGATCCGTCACGAGGAGGTGTACTTTGTGAGTAGGAGAGGGAGGCTTTTATAGGGAAGAGGGGAAGCCAAGGGCCATGGCGTGGAAGCCATGGTTGTGCCCCCACCTCTTCCATCATTCATGTGGTGGATGCTCCACTCACATAAATATGCCTCTACTCACACTTCCACTCACGTGCATTAAATTTTCACCAAATTTAATGCAAGCTCTCATTAAATAAAACTATTTTATTTATTTTATTCAGAATTTTTTTAGTTACATTAATTAACAACCATTCACATAAAACCCCCTATAACATTTCAATATCACATGCAGGACCAGTTTCTACAATTTCACCCGAAACAATTCTGTTTTCCATTGAAATGATTCCAACGCTTTCTTAAATCTTTATGTGAAACATATTCGCTCCAAATGGTGTCGGTATCCCTTTAAGTGTGTCACCCTATAATTAATGAATAATGACTACATGATCGAGACCCCTCTCTAATCAATAATCAGCAGCGGGACCTGGAGATCCGTACTGATTCCCACACATTCAACGATGACTCTTGTGATCGTATGAACCTTTTAACGTTGTAACTAAATCCCTTTGTCTCGAGATATATTACATGTTTGAGATTCGATCATCGGTATCTAAATAGTTAGTTTGATATCGTTGCTGACATGCACTCTTTTCTCGTTCCCGTGATATAACATTCTAGTGATCACATCACTTGCTTCCAAGCTATTTCAATGTGATATCACCGAGAGGGCCCAGAGTATATCTATCCATCATCGGGATGGACAAGTCCCACTCTTGATCCATGAGCCTCTACATAACACCTTCGTAGCACTGAACCCACCTTTATAGTCACCCTGTTATGGTGTGACGTTTGATGTTATCAAGATACTCTTCTAGTGTTAGTGATTACCATGATCTCATGGTCTAAGGACTAGGATTACTTCGTATGATGTTTAGAAATATAAACATAATGACTTTGATCGTAATGCTATACTTCAGATGAATGTTCATCACATAATTCCACCAATGTTGTGACCTCGTTATTAACAACATCCAATGTCCATGATCAGGAAACCTTGATCATCTTGTTAATCAACGAGCTAGTTTATATGAGAGGCATTATTAGGAACTTTGAATTTTTTATTAAACACACATGTATTAACGTTTCCAATTATACAATTATAGCATGAAAAATATTTTTTTCATAAACATGGAATAAGATAATGACCACTTTATTATTGCCTCCCGGGCATATTCGCTTCAGTCTCCCACTTGCACTAAAGTCAATAATCTAGTTTGTAAACTTGTATATATAACACCTAGGTGTTGAATATATGCGTTTGCTAGTGGTTAACATAATCTCTGGATCTAGCACTTTCAGGTCCGTGTGTATTTACATGTCTTTGCGTCTCTACGCATCAGTGATTCTCTAATGAGATGGCTTTGTATAAATTTAGTCCTTTGGTGAGACCTTTAGTTATTTTTGTGTTAAAATATGTCGATAGTATTGTTGTACAATATATCTTCATAGTATTATCGCACTGTGAACCACACCTAGTTTGATAACAAACTACTTGACACAAATGCCCTCCTTTGCTACTACTATGGCGGTCATATACTTAGCCTTTTTTGTAGTATCCGTCACAATGTCTAAACTTTGTAACTCATCCAAATCCATCATGGAATTTCCTTTCCTTAATATTGTGCCACCCATAGTTTAAACCGAGGAAAAAAATTAATTTGAATCTTGTGTCCCGACCATGTTTGCATCCTCTTTTAGCACCCTTTTAATTAACAAAACCCTTAGGACAATGTCTTGTACACATCCTAGGTAACCATTCTATTAGAATTTTTTTTATTTGTTCAACTACCATATACCAAACTATATGTACTGGTTGCTAGATGAATCCATCAATACTAAATATCGCTATGAAAGATCAAATATTGTCATATTCAACTCCTTGAACATTGTCGTGAATTTATTTTCGACAAGTCGATTATTTCATAGATGTGAAACATCCATATCTATATCTTTATAGATCCAAACACGACCGATAGGCTTCATGCCTTTTTGGAGGGTCTTCCAAGGTTAAAAGCTTGACTGCTCGTGCATGGAAACTATCACGGATTTTATGACTTCTAGTCATTCTATGGAGTCAGGGCCCATCGTCGCTTCTTTGCATGCAGTCGGTTCATTATTGTTAAAACTATAACAACTTGTTTATCAAATCTCACTATTTGATTGTTACCCGATGCATAAGGTTCAAATAGGAACTCTAATCTCCAAGATCACAACCTTTGTAATCACGGGAGCCATGAGCATTGTGGCTGCCACCGGGACACTTTCCGGTGTTGCGCTACTTAGCACATATAGCTAAGATTCAATAACCTTATCAAAGTTCTATTGTCCTCCCACTTAACTTTTCGCGAAAAATTCCTTTTCAAGAAACTTAACGTTACAAGCGACAAACTCTTTTGTCCTCAGTGTTATGAAGGAATTCCCAACAAATTCTTTGGGATAACCAACAAAGACGTGCATATCCGACTTTGGTTGTAAATATTTTACTTATGCAAAGCATACCAAAATTTAAGAAAAGACAATTCGGGTTTTATCCCAAACCTTAACTTATATGGTGTCATTTCAATGGATCACGATGGTGCTCTTTTCAATGTAAACGCGTTACTCTCTAAAGCTTTAATCTTTAAAACATAGTGTCAGTTTTATAAATGACACCTTTGATCTTACCATGTTAAACAAGGTTTGATTTGATCTCTCGAACATATCATACTCATGTGGTTTATCGGGAAATGCAAATCCATGGAACAATTCCCGAAATCTTAGGTGTTTTGCTAAATCAGTAACTCAAATATCTTCCTTTATGATCAAATCATAAATTCTTTACTTTCTTGTTACAATGATTTTCCACTTCATCCTGAAAGTATTTGATTTTTTTCAAATGTTTCATACTTCTTCCTTATTAAGTAAATATATAGATATATTCACTCAAATTTATCCATCGCATATGGCTACACATAATGGACTATGCACATTAGCATGCACAATTTCCAATAAGTTGGTCATTTGTTCCTCATTGGCCTATGAATGGAGTTTCAATTATCTCGAGGAAAGTATCACATGCGTCAATTGATCAAAATCAGAAGACTCAAAAAAAATCCATCAACATGGAGTTTCTTCATGTTTTCTTTCCAATATAATTTAAACGGCGATGTCACTTCGTAAGTGATATTTCAATCATTTGTCTTGTGACATTTTAGCATAAGTTTTATGGACATGATTTCTCCAACTAGACTTGTAAAAGTTCATCCATCTTTTATGGAATACGCTAATTATTTGAACAACCATTGTTCTCATAATACCGGAACAAAATAACAATTATTTAAACAAATATTGAAGGTAAGCTTTGATGTCAACGAGAAATACAATAACACTTTATTTGTTTTCAATGAATATCATCACATATTCTTTTGCTAGTTACTTAGGCCATTGTAGTTTATGAATTGCGTCGTTATGTATGATCTTTCATACCAACCAATTCGGTATCTAATACCCAAGAACCACATTGTTTAACAAGCAAAGAATACAACCATAACATGCATATCTTCTATATACCTTATCTGGACATTTCCACTCTTTTATTTTCTGCCAAATATTTTATAGATTCTCTTTTAGCATTTCGTTTTCCTTTTAAAAGAATCTATCAACATCAACAGTGATGCCATACATATGACACATAGTCCAAAGCATGTATAGTAAAATACTAATACCTTTGGACTTGCACTTTGAAGTAGATCACCATTATCTAATGTTTGGTGTTCTTTCAAAAATGCATCCTTTAGTAATCTTTTAAGTGTAGTAAACATTTTACTTACATCTTCTATTCATCCTTATCATGACAACCTTTATTATCAAGCTACCATGGCATATAAGGATGAATCGTGAGTATAATGTCAGCTCCCAAAACCTTTTCGAGATATTAAGACGTCTAGCGTCTCCAACCTTCGCAAATTCTCATACAATGTGAGAACATGTATTTTTCCAAATTATACTCTATCATATTGCAACCATACACATTTTTTTAGATATCAAAATATCTTCCACACATGATGGCTTCTGAAACAATTCTTTCAGCTCCTAGATAACCTCGATATTAAAATTAACTTTTGAATATCAAGAATCATGGAGGCAAACCTGATACTTTAGATACTAATATTGGAATTCTTACTCTCGATTTAATACTATCTATTAAACTTCTTGGAGTAAACAGAGTTTGCTGAAAGTTTGCAATAGAACTTCTAAAATTGACATTCAAAACAACATGATACCAGTTCGTAAAGTAAATATCCAAAATTCTATAGTTCTATTATCTCAATTAAAACTAAGCATAAGGTTAAACAGATGTCAATGACTACAAAAAATTATGCAAATTCACTTTAATTTAGTTTATGACAAATTGAGTTTGACTAATCCAAATTAGAAATAAACTCCCACTCAAAAACAACATCCCTCGTGTCTTTTTGGTGATTACATGAACCAAATCCACTACACCAAGTCCAATCATCATGTGAGTCGGTGTAGCTTCAAAGGCGAGCATCAATATGGGCATCATATCAACTATATGACTCATGCTTAACCTTTTTGTCTGTGTTCCGAGGCCATGTCTGTACATGCTAGGCTCCCCAAGTAAGAACCTTAGTACTCGCGTGTGTAAAACTGTCTTACACCCAAAATATGATCATGGATTCAAGTACACCCGATAATCACGTGATATCTTGAAGAGGCAAAACAAAAACAGTGCATACTTAAGGGAGAACACATTTTTATCTTGATATCTAAATGAGGGACCATCTTATAATGCTACTAAAATGCCAAACTAGCAATATAAGATGTAAACATCATATGTGTAAAGTGGAATGATATGGTCCATGCATTTGATCACCATCATGTGCATCGTGGTATGATCTCTATCATTCCTTGTGTGTAAGGCCAAGGTCTATGGAACTTACATGTTAGGTGTGTTGTAAGGGTATCAACTATACATCAACTTACAACATTACCATATCATGACACTAACCCAACAACAATCAAAACTAGACGCCTCTAATTTATCCATTGCAAGTTTTATGTGGCTTAGGGCTTTCGGAGATAGAATCGGTCTTACCTATGAACATGGAACCACAATGATGATAACTAAGTTATTAGCAACTCGTTGTAAATCATTTATTGACTATAGTAGGAGAGAAAAACACCCGCTAGACACTTATGCAAAACTAGTTGCATGTCAGTCCTGGAACCGGTCTCATGTGCGAGGACATGTAAAGTTAGTCCGGGCCGCTTCATCCCACTATGCCACCAATATCCAAAATACATGAAAGAAGCAATAACATGATCATCATTACCCAGATATAAACATATGTGTACTACCCGTGCAAAGCACCTACGCATAGATCAGGCTCTGATACCACTGTTGGGTTCACAGCATAGAAAACAAAAAAATTCATATGATGGGAACTATTATACACCAAGATATATCTATTAGATACAAGCAACAGGTGGATATAAATTCATAGAGAACATACCCACGAAGACAACAAAGCTTTGTTAACAAGATGGAACTCATGGATGATGTAGTCGTACACTTGCCGATCTCAAGATCATGATGAAGTTTGGCAAGTCCAGCAGGTCCAGCTCCAGCACGTCCATCATATCCAGCTCCAGCAAGTCCAGCACCACCAAGTTAAGCATCGCAAAGTAGCCGTGCATCCGTGACCGCACACACGTCCGGTACCCCCGACAACCTCCATCCCTCGCTCTAGTAAAGCAGCGGAAGCAGCAACTCCTTTCCAGATAAAGCCACCGGGAACATGTATCACGCTAATCTGAGACCTTGGGGAATAATTTCTAGAGGAAGAGAGAGATCCTTCACGAGGAGGTGTACTTTGTGAGGATGAGAGGGGGCCTTTTATAGGGAAGAGGGGGCAGCCAAGGGCCATGGCGTGGCAGCCATGGTGGTGCCCCCACCTCTTCCATCATTCATGGGGTGGATGTTGCACTCACATAAATATGCCTCCACTCACGTGCATTAAATTTCCACCAAATTTAATGCAAGCTCTCATTAAATAAAACTATTTTATTTATTTTATTCAGAATTTTGTTAATTTTATTAATTAAGAAACATTCACATAAAACCCCCTACAACATTTCAATATCACATGCAGAACCAGTTTCTCCAATTTCACCCGAAACAATTCTGGTTTCCATCGAAATGATTCCAGCGCTTTCTTAAATCTTTATCTGAAACATATTTTCTCCAAATGGTGCCGGTATCCCTTAAGTGTGTTACCCTATGATTCGCGAGTAATGTATACATGACCGAGAACCCTCTCCAATCAATAATCAGCAACGGGACCTGGAGATCCATACTAATTCCCACACATTCAACGATGACTCTTGTGATCATGTGAACCTTTTAACATATTAACTAAATACCTTTGTCTCGCAATATATTACATGTCCGATATTCGATCATTGGTATCTCAATACCTAGTTTGATCTCATTGCCGACGTGAACTCTTTTCTCGTTCCCGTGATATAACATTCTAGTGATCACATCACTTGCTTGCAAGCTATTTCAATGTGATACCACCGAGAGGGCCCAGAGTATATCTATCCGTCATCGAGGTGGAAAAATCCCACTCTTGATCCATGAGCCTCTACATAACACCTTCACAGCACTGAACCCGCCTTTATAGTCAACCTGTTACGGTGTGACGTTTGATGTTATCAAGATACTCTTCCGGTGTTAGTGATTAACATGATCTCATAATCTAAGGACTAGGATTACTTAGTATGATGTTATAGCAATATAAAAATAATGACTTTGATCGTAATGCTATACTTCGGATGAATGTTCATCACATCATTCCACAAATGTTGTGACTGTTGGAAATATGCCCTAGAGAAAAATAGTAACAAGGACTATTATCATATTTCATAAAGTTTATAATTAATTTTTATATCATGCTATAATTGTATTGAGAGGAAACATCAATACCCGTGTGATATATAAACAACCAGGGGTTCCCAGTGAAACTCTAGTCACTGGTTCATTGGTCAACAGATGATCAAGTTTCCTGATCATGTGGCATTTATGCCAGTTGGAAATGGAGTCAACTCATTCTAAGAATGAGATGATGAACGAATACCCAACCTAAACATCGTGACCCGATCATGTCACGAAATTCAAGTTACGATGATTAGAAATGGATCCTCATAGACTATTCCTTAGACTGTGAGGCTATATCAATCACTGTCTCCCGAGAGTGCTTAGATAGCATCAAGCGCCACTTGGTAATACAGTGGCTATAAAGGTGTGTTCAGGTACTCGGAGGAAACCGTAGAGGCAATATATGTCAAGAGCGGGATTTCTCCGTCCATGTGACGGAAAGATACTCAAGGGCCCACTCGGAGAAGTTATATCCAATAGCTACGCAGCGTGTGATTTGATCATAGGGATATCACTTGTCGGAACAAGTCAAGTAGCATTGTTTGGTAATGAGATTGAACATGACATGTTGATGTCATTGATCAGATCTCGGTCAATGCAAGTATAAACAGAGAAAGGGAATAAGACATGACCATCCCGGTTCAAACGACGAAAGATCTTCGTGGAACGCACAAGGGTCACATGGCCATCTAGGTCCCTCTATCGATCATTGGTCCCGGAGTGTCCCGACCATGTCTGGAGTGTTCTTGAACCATAGGGTATCACGCTTAAGGGTTTGATGATGCTTCGAGAGTGTTTGTAGGATCAGAAGAATCACAGAAGAATAGTAGAGAGAAAACCGAAGGGTTTTGGTAAGTCCGGAGGATGTCCGGAGTGGAGGTGGAAGGTGTTCCACAGCCATGGAGATTGAATAATATATGAATGAATGTTAAATATTGATTTAATCATTTATTCATAATTATTTTATAAAAGAGAAAATCAATTTAAGGTCAAAAGGCTTAATTGGCCAATTCCGGAGGGAAGAGGGCCCATTAGGGAAAGGCAAGAGGGGAGAAGGGGCAAGGGGGTGGCCGGCTGGGCCAAGCCCCCCCCCCCCCCCCCGCACGGGGCCTACTAAGGCCGGCCGGCGGCTAGCCCCCTCTCCCTCTCCTTTAGTCCCACCCGGGACTTTGAGGGAGGTAGTACCTCCCCTCCCCTATATATAGTTGGGGTATTTGGCTAGATAAATACACACAATATTCAATAAAGGTTTCCTCACTTTTGGGAAGACCTCCAATTGATAGTCTATCTCTCTCTCTCTCTCTCATGACCGTGGTCCCAAGTTTGGACTACGCAAATGAGAGCCATCTTCACCGCAGAGCACCGTCGTGTTGCGTGATTTGAATCTAGGAGCTCTACTTCCAAAACTGATGCTGGATCGGGGAAGCGGGAGTCATCGTCAGGGACTGGACGTGTCTATCTCCCCGCGAGGTGTCACACTTGAGGAACTCAAGTTGTTGGAGCCGCAAGAGCGCAAGGACTTCATCACGACCTTGAGGTCGACTTCGGCTCATCTATATCAACCACACTCTCATGAGCGTTGACAATGCTTTTCGGTCTTCAAGGGTAAGTTTGCGAAAAGCCCTCCCATTACTGTATTACTAATAGATAGGTCCTGGCAACATCAGGGGTTCAGGGGCATAGGGTAAAATATTATTGTCTTTCATGCGCGGAACCCCTACAGTGGTATCAGAGCTAGATCTATGCATAGTAATGCTAGTACGGGTAGAACACACGAGATGTAGCATGTGGGCGTTGATCTTTTAGTTATTAGCCTCCCACATGTACTCGTGTATACCGCGGTAATGCTTGATGAAGCGGTCCCCCAACCGACTTTACGCGTTCATTCGCGAGACTGGTCCACGCTTGACATACGGCTTGTACCGTATAAAGTGGCTTAGGGGGGTGTCTGTCTCTCTCGTATTAGTTGGTATGCCATTTGCAATGGAGGGCCCTGAAAGGGGTGTAGTAGTGACAACTACTTGATCAGCGTTGTGCTAAAAGTCTGTAGGTAAGAACGGTTCTTATGCGAAAGCCCATTTAGCCACGTAAAACATGCAAACATAAAGTAGAGGCGTCTAACTTTGTTTTGCAGGGGGCATTTCTTTGTGATATGTTTGTGGCAAAGGTAAAGTGATTACCTTATGTTACGTCATAGTAGATAGTCATGAAGGTGACAGACTACCACGCCGGAAAGACACTGGTACCCGAGTGTCTACGGCTCCGGAACCCGGCGCCGGAATCCGGTGACGACGGATGGAGATCACAACGTGAAGGACCATATCACATCGCATTTACATTCAATTTTATTGTTTGTATATCTTATTCTGTGCTAGTATTAGATACTCGACAGTAGACTAATAAGATGATCCCTGTTAAAATTACCAATGATTGTGTTCCCCCTTAGTGTGCACCACCAAGAAAGTTCTTCGGTATGAGGCAAGCTATGAAGATCGGGTGTCAGACATATCTACGTTCGCATACAGTGGGTGTAAGCCATGTTGCACAGCGAATACACAAGGTTGAGTTGGCGAGCCTAGGATGTGTAGACGTGGCCTCGGAACACGGATGGTCGAAAGATCGAGCACGAGTCATATGAATGATGTGACCGATGCGTAGGCGTCCACCCTAGCACCCACATTGATGGTCGTGACGATCGGGGGAGATGCGGGGAAAAGGGGTCATGTTATCACTAGGAACCCTTCAGGGGATAGGTGTTTCTGAGTGGAGTTATTATTAACTCATTTAATTGTAAACTTAGTCTTAATTCCTTTTGCAATTATAAATGTAGAGATGGCCCACCATGAATCTTACTTTGTCATTGAGGAATGGGTAATGGGTGAGAAACATAGATTTGATGGATCCAACTTCCCTAGTTGGCTTGTACGCCTGAATGATCTCCTTACTAGGAATCATGTGGTAGACTACATACGCCGCATGATGGATTTGACTGAGCCAGGCCACTATGAGACCCTGCAAGAGCTGGCAGACCGCTACTATCGTCAAGAGATGTCCACCTACATTCAGATAATAATGCGTTACGAGATGGTGGATGAACTCCATTCGCTCATGGGTGATATTGATCCATATTCGATGGTGGATCAGCTGAGAGCAGAGTTCATAAGCCATGTGCGCATGTGGAAGCACGAGCTGCTTGGAGAGTTCCTTTCCATATAGATGGAGGATCACACATGTCTGAAGGGTCACTTGGAGCGCATGCTTGATGCACACACGAGACTGGTTCACTTCGGGGACTACTGGATGGATGATCCGTTTGCGATAGGCGTGCTGCTTCGATCGTTGCCTCCCAGCTACGAAGGACACGTACAGAGTAGCATCATGAGTGGTGATACGGAACCATTGGATTTCTAAGAGTTCATATTACGTTTCAGGAACATAAAGGTTTAACCAATCACTGATGAGGTCATCGATGACAAAGGTATATATTTCATATACAATTTTATAAATGTTATAATCTTGCAAACAAATTTGCAGTCTTAAGTATATTTGATACTTGTTCTGTTTCACTGAAAATAGGTCCTTCTGCATGAGAGGTGCTTGCTAGAGAGGAGGTGACGTTGCGTGTTGATGGAGAGCATGATGATGATGGCCAACGACACTCTCCCTCAACATTTATCACTTAGTTTATGTTTTAGGATGATTATTGTAATTGATAGACCGTGAACTTCTTTAGTGTGTCTCACACTTAGTGAGACGGTTATTCATATCAGTTTGTAACAAATAGTTGTTCTACTTTTATGAATGATTTCTATTAATGTTCATATCTTGTTCGTTTATGTGTGAATTATCCTTGTTTTGGAACTAATTGATAATGCATGAAGATTTGTAAAATATTGAAATGCCTTAAAATATCCAACTTAATGATATGTTCATTAATGAATGAAACCATTGTTTAAATTCAAAATTATGTTGATAATATGTGAAAGACATTCAATTTCTTATCACATATAAATCATGCCTAAGTTCGGCAAAATAACTTGAACAACGTGTATTACTTGAATACAAAGTGTTTAATGAATTATTAAAAGTAAATACATATTCGATGTATTTTGTTTTAACAGAATGGTAATTATCATTATATGATTGTTTAAATGTGTAAAGAAGTTTACCAAAGGAAACATGAGGATGATACTATTTGATATGATCAAAGTGTTTCAGAAACAAAGGGTATAAATATAAAGGAGAATCTAATTACTACGATTGGAACAATAGTGATGAAATTCAACTTTATAAGATTGGCATAAAAGAAATTGTGGAATGCAATGCGTTTGAAATGTCAAAATGCAAAGCATCACAATATGATATTAAATATCAAAATGGTTGAATACATGGCACCAAAATAAATCGGTGTAGTGTAGATGTAGAGACCATTAGTTAGAAATAGTTAGCACTCAATTAGAATATATAGTGAACCGTTTGAATTCGTGAAAGTGGCTCCATATCTGGTATGGATCGTCGTGGAAGTTTTGGGGTTATTCGATATAACGAAAACAGTAGTGAATAAGTCCTTATAGAGTATTTATTGGAAACTTTGAATACAGAATCCATAGCTGAAACCAAAAGAAAAGCAAAATTAGTATTGCTTGATTTTTGGTACATTTTTGAGAAAGTTTGCATTCAGTGATATTTCTCAATTATGAAGCAAATGGAAGATAGTGAAAAACACGACGAGCATTCAAAACCCTGCATCAGAGTGTTGAGAAGCACAACGGAAAACGTTCCTGAATGATTCTCTTCACAAAGGAAAGAATCAATGATAATGATCATTGTGTTTTCCCCACTGGTGTTTTCACTACATGAAGTAGGATTCAAAATGTAATCCATATATTGTATGGAGACATTTGTGAATCATTTGTCATGATTACTCAAATATGACATACCTATGAACTACTAAGGAACTAATGGTAACCTAAAATTATGAGAAATCCCAAAGAAAAATTCCCTTGAGATTAGAAATAAATTCGTTGTTGAATCTCACAAGTAAAAGGGGTTACTTGGAATTTTCCAAAATGACTGCAAAGCCATAGTGGAAAATGGGGTAAATGACAAAAGCACAATTTGACAAGTATGGGACGAATTCAAATGAATTTGATTCAAGTGTGATGAATGTCTAGTGGATTTAAAACTGGTAAAGTACTAGTATCTCATAGTGAATCTCCAAGTTTTGATATTTGATCAAAGGATTTTGAAGTTGTTGAAAATAGTGACTGGATATGAAATTTGCATGAAATTGAGTGGGAGCTATAAAAGTCTTCTAAAACAATATGTGAATGACATATTTTTGAGTGGGAGCAATATAAGTCTCAATTCAAATATGTAGGAACATAATTTGAGTTAGAGTAGCGACTCATACCCAAATATGTTGGGAACATATTTTGAGTGGGATATTATAGGAGTGATTCTTAAGTGTGTTAAGAATAAAAGCACAAGTACTGATAAATAATGATTTATAAGGTGTAGAAGTTCATAATAAGTGTATTATGATATTATGTAGTATTCCTTAAGGGATTCTAAAAAGGGTTTTAGAATAGAAGTTAATTAAGGAACTTGTCCTTAATTACTCAAGTTAGGAATAGTATTAAGTTTTACATCAATGGTTGAAAGAAAGAAAAGGATGATCATCATCCACTATGTTGAGACATAGGTTCTATCTTAGAAAATCATGATGGTAACTTAACATAATATATGATCCAATAAGAAATGTTTAAAAGGTGATTAAGTTTGAATCACGGAACGTTGAGCTAGGTTTGTCCGCAGTGTCTAATAGAGAAATGTAGACATATTTTCCAAATCCATAAAGGATGACATATCTTAAAACATAAAGGGTTATGTTATAAGGTAATATGTTGGAAACTCCCGTAATACCGATTAGAGTCAAGTAGGAAGCAAGGTGAACAAAAACATTGAAAGTTGCATAGGGTGCACTCGTGTTTCGATGAATACATTTATAATAATAGATAAGGGTACCATCTAAAGTGTTGTATAATGTTATGGCGAGGCTAGTTCGCTTTTAACGTAGAATGATGTGTCCCAGGGCATAGTGCCCACGAGAAAGCCCTCGAGGTTGATCTAAAGTCACTGTAGGCTCCTGGAATTCGGCCTTATTCTGCTACCATAGCGACGATGCATACACACAGATGTTATCATGTGATGATAAAGCATTAATGTCGATCAAGGTGACATTAGTAAGTTGCAAAGGATTTGGGATTGTAAAGTACATACCTAGGACTCAACCTCTTCCATGATCAAGCATGTTCAGGGTACCGGATATATGGTGCCAATGATTAATAAAAAATGTAGCTAGTTCATTTGTACTCTAGTGCAAGTGGGAGACTGTTGGAAATATGCCCTAGAGACAAATAGTAATAAGGACTATTATCATATTTCATAAAGTTTATGATTAAGTTTTATATCTTTCTATAATTTTATTGCGATAAAACATCAATACACGTGTGATATATTAACAACCAGGAGTTCCCAGTGAAACTCTAGTCATTGGTTGATTGGTCAACAGATGATCAAGTTTCCTGATCATGTGGCATTTATGCCAGTTGGAAATGGAGTCAACTCATTCTGAGCATGAGATGATGAACCAATATCCAACCTAAACATCGTGACCCGATCATGTCATGAAGTTCAAGTTACAATGATTAGAAATGAATCCTCGTAGACTATTCCTTAGACCGTGAGGCTATATCAATCACTATCTCGCGAGAGTGCTTCGATAGCATCAAGCGCCACTTGGTAATACAGTGGTTATAAAGGTGTGTTCAGGTACTCGGAGGAAACCGTAGAGGCAATATATGTCAAGAGCGGGATTTTTCCGTCCACGTGATGGGAAGATACTCAAGGGCCCACTTGGAGAAGTTATATCCAATAGCTGCGCAACATGCGATTTGATCACATGGATATCACTTGTCGGAACGAGTCAAGTAGCATAGTTTGGTAACGAGATTGAGCATGACATGGTGATGTCATTGATCAGATCTTGGGAAATGCAAGTATCGAGAGACAAAGGGAATAAGACACGACCGTCCTGGTTCAAACGACGAAAGATCTTCATGGAACGCACAGGGGTCACATGGCCATCCAGGTCCCTCTGTCGGTCATTGGTCCGGGAGTGTCCCGACCATGTCTGGAGTGTTCCCGAACCATAGGGTATCACTCTTAAGGGTTTGATGATGCTTCGAGAGTGTTTATAGGATCGGAAGAATTGCCGAAGAATAGTAGAGAGAAAACTGGAAGGGTTTCTGTAAGTCCGGAGTGGAGGTGGAAGGTGTTCCATAGCCACGCAGATTGAATAATATATGAATGAATGTTAAATATTGATTTAATCATTTATTCATAATTATTTAATAAAAGAAAAAATCAATTTAAAGGTCAAAAGTCTTAGTGGGCCAATTCCGGAGGGAAGAGGGCCCATTAGGGAAAGGCAAGAGGGGAGAAGGGGCAAGGGGGTGGTCGGCTGGGCCAAGACCCCCCCCTCCCGCGCGAGGCCCACTAGGGTCGGCCGGCGGCTGCCCCCCGTCTCTCTCTCCTTTAGTCCAACCCTAGGACTTTGAGGGAGGTAGTACCTCCCCTCCCCCTATATATAGTGGGGGTATTTGGCCAGATAAATACACACAATATTCAATAAAGTTTTCCTCACTTTTGGGGAGACCTCCAATTGATATTCTCTCTGTCACTCTCTCTCTATCTCTCTCTCTCTCTCTCTCTCTCTCTCTCTCTCTCGTGACTATGGTCCCAAGTTCGGACTGCACGAACGAGAGACATCTTCACCTCAGAGTGTCGTCGCGCTGCGAGATTCAGATCCAGGAGCTCTACTTCCGTAACTACTGTTGGATCGAAGAAGCGGGAGTCATCGTCAGGCACCGGACGTGTGTAACTCCCTGCGAGGTGTCACACTTGAGGCACTCAAGTCGTTGGAGACGCACGAGCACAAGGACTTCATCACGACCTTGAGGTCAGCTTCGGTTCGTCTACATCAACAACGCTCTCATGAGCGTTGACAACGCTTTTTGGTCTTTAAGGGTAAGTTCGCGAAAAGCCCCTTCTATTACTGTATTACTAACAGATAGGTCATGGCAACATAAGAGGTTCAGGTGCATAGGGTAAAACTTTATTGTTTTTCATGCACTGAACCCCTACAGTGACCTCGTTATTAACAACATCCAATGTCCATGATTAGGAAACCTTGATCATCTTGTTAATCAACAAGCTAGTTTATATGAGATCCATTACTAGGAACTTTGTAGTTTGTTTATTAAATACACATGTATTAACGTTTCCAATTAATACAATTATAGCATCAAAAATAAACATTTATCATAAACATGGAATAAGATAATAACCACATTATTATGGCCTCTCGGGCATAATCCCTTCATTGTCTGCCACCGAATGGGTTCTCTTTTACCTGAAAAAAGTGATGCACCTGGTTCTATTGGAGGAAGGGCCCCACCTAAGTTTTTGGGGCAATATATTTGTGACACTAATAATGAGGACAACAATAGAATAAATGTGGTTAATCTATACAATGACATGACTAGAGATGTAGACCCTAATATTGTTGTTGTCCTGGTATCTATGCTTAATGGTTGTAATGATTTGGTGCAGAAGTTTAGGATGACTAGCGAATGTATTAAGGGCAATGACGATGAACATGTAGTTATTCGTTTGGTTGCTCCCTCTAAGGGTGATGGCCCTCAATTAAGTTTGCCAACAAACACTCATCTGACAACTTTGGTTGTTACCCCCCATTGATCTCGAGATAACTATCCATGACATAGTTATTGATAATAAACGTGCAGGCTTAGAATGCATTTCTTCCTTGCATCCAACTTATATGTCGTTGCAGTATCCTCAATCTTTTCCTTATGCCGAGCGCGGTTTTCACCTGAAAATTCCTTACCATTGTATTGACGCGGCTAATAGCAGTACTCGTATAGAGATGACAATGCAGGAGTATGACTGCTTTGTGACCCACTACCGTTAGGTACAAACAAATCCTTATTAGTGTTATGGCTTGTTGTCTTGTCAATCTATTGTTGATTTGCGGGAAAGCATAGACGAGGGGCACCTGTGGTATATAATTAATAATCAAAAAACTCTTAGGAGCTAGCATTTCCATGGTATTACCAATGTTGTTGGGAAGGGTTTTTTGGATGTATCCGATGTTGGTAAATCGTTAATTTTGCCATCTAGCCATACTGCACTACTTCCAGGAAAATTTCCAGGATGTTGTTGTTGCTCGTGTTTATGGTGATCCTGGTCTTTTTTCTACTTTCACGTGTAATCCCAAATGGCCTGAGATTATAGAGGCGCTTTTACTTGACCCTAGGAATAAGCCTACTAATAGAACTGATATGGTCGTTAGGGTATATAATTTGAAGCTCACTGAGTATCTTGAAGATATCAAATCAGGGCGTGCGTATGGTCTTGTAAAAGTTGGTATTGTACATTGTTTTCTTCCCTTAATTCTTTTTGCTTTGTTCATTGTTTATTATACCGCAGCTTGTTTTCTTACCTATCTTGATTGGTTGTCCAATGTTTTCCCTCTTGTAGTTCTCTATACTACCGAGTTCCAAAAACGAGGGTTGCAGCACGGTCATATACTCGTTTGGTTGAAGAGGCCAGACACTGAGGTTAGTGCAACGGTTATTGATTCTTTCGTATGTGTTGAGATTCCAGACGCTAAGGAGGACCCTCTTGGTTTTATTTTGGTTTCTGAGTTTATGAAGCATGGTCCTTGTGGGGATCTTGATGATAAATGCGCTTGTATGAAAAAGGGAAAATGTTCAAAGCATTTCCCAAAGGAGTCTCAGGAATAGACTATAGTTGATAAGGATGGTTTCGCTCTTTATAGACGCCGTGAGAATGGGTGCCATGTGTTTAAAAATGACAAGTGGCTTGATAATCGGTGGGTGGTACCTTATAATATGGACATGTTAAAAAAATACCAGGGCCCCATGAATGCTGAGTGGTACCTTATAATATGGACATGTTAAAAAAATACCAGGGCCCCATGAATGCTGAGTGGTGCAATAAAGAAGTGGTGATGAAGTACTTGTTCAAATATGTGACAAAAGGACCTGACTATTCAAAAGTGTACTTAGAGAGGATTAGAGGTAAGGGTGTTGGTGGGGATGATGACGGCCGTGTTCCTATGGATGAGGTCATGGAATACTTAGAGGCTAGATATATCTGTGAGCATGATGCTGTAGGGTGAATTTTTGGTTATACTATACATGGCAAGACTCCCTCGGTTGAGAGATTGCATGTGCACATGCTTGGTATGAACATTGTTTGGTTTGATCATGATGCTGATCTCACTAAGATTGGTGATAGTGATTTCTTGAGGCGAATGGTTCATTGCCAATAGTGTGTTTCCAGATGCTAGGACCCTAACATACTGTTATTTCTAGATGGAGTGGACATGGGATTCAGAGAGTAAGTCTTGGCATAAGAGGGGAGGTGGCGATAAGATAGGGCGTATTTATTATGTGCAACAAAATGTTGGTGAGTTATACTACTTGCGTACATTGCTTATGATTATGAAAGGAGCGATGTCGTATGTAGATGTTAGGATGTATGAGGTCACTACCTATCCTTCCTTGAAGGAGCTTGTGATGCTTGGGTTTGCTAGGTGATAATGCTGAATGGTACCGTGCTTTTGATGAGGCTGTTTTTTGGGGTTTTGGGGCACAGCTGTGGTAGCTGTTTGTTACGATGCTTCTGTACTGCGGGATTAAGAGTGAGAGAGATTTTTTTGAGCGGTATTGCGTTGCCCTTGTGTAGCACCCCGGGTAAAACCACTACTATGAAATCGCGTGTTGTTTTTATTTTATGCATCATCATGATTGCATGCTCATGTCATCATGCCACATTGGATTTGAGCATCATCATGCATCTTTTTGCCTAAAACCATTTTCCAAAAGACTGTTTTTGTTTTCTAGATTTCCCGTCTTTAATTCAAATCAAAACCCTAGCTCTGTCTAGATCTTTTATTTGTCTAAAACTATTTGCTAAAATGTTTTGTTTTAAAATAAATAAGATAACCTATTTCTGTCCAGGGAGGAAGTCCAGCCGGTCAGGCAAGAGGCCCCACCAGATCAGACTAACTACGACCCGGCCCATCCACACCCTAAGCTAGACTAAACCTAACCCTAGACTCAAACCCACACACTCCCGCTATCGACCGAACCAACCCAGCCGCAGCCACCTAACCTGTCGCACCATCCAATCCACCACGCCATCCCACCGGCCACCACAACCCAACCACCCCACCCTACTCCGAACACACACCACGCACACGTACAGCGGCGCACAACAGTAGCGCACATGTGCCCTGCAACCCCACCCCTCTCCTCCCACCCGACCGACACCGCCATGCCCTGCTCTCTCCCGCAATGCACGCGCGTACCCACCCCACTGACGTGTCTTCCCCGCCTCTCCACCTACCCTCGCGACCCCATCACGATTCCCCAACCTCGCCTTGTCTTCCTCCCTCAAGCGTCGCCGCCATGTCGCCTCGGACATCAGGCACCGCCACCCGCCTTCCTCCCTGAGCTCTGCCTCTGGTGGCTCCTCTCCGTTCGCCTCCACCTCACCTTGTCATCGTTCGAGCTCCACCGTGCGACATCTCGCCCTGCATCAGCGTGCCCCAGCATCGCTCGCCTCGGGCTGCGGCCGGGCCGTCCTCCAGCGCTCTCTCCTGTTCCTGCAGCACACCATCGCCCGCGGCCCGTGGTCTCCCGCGCTCCTATCGTGGCCGTCCCGCGAGCGCCCTCCTCTGCCCCGAGCCGCACCGCTGTCGCCAGAGAGACACCATGCTCGTCTCCGGCCAGGCCCTCCCCGTCGACCTGGCCTGAGCGCCACCCCACCTTCTTCTCTGTCTGTACAGATGCTACCAGAGCCCTGCCATCTCGCCTCTTCCCGCCGCCAAGTCCATCCCGCGTCGCAAGCCAAGCACCTCGTCCCTGTCGCAAGCCCCGCCTCTGCTCCTTACCAGCGTGGGTGTTCCATCATCCGCCTCGACCTCCTTCTCACCACGGGGCCATTCATCCTCATGGCAGCCGGTGCTAGTGGCCCTGCTTGCCTCCGCCAGGGACCACGTCAACCCTTGCTACGCCCAAGCTCATCATGACCTGCAGATGAATCCAGGCGGTAGCATCCTCGGTGTTGCACATATGAAGCTAGTGGGGTTAATTTGGAGTGTGATGGTTAACGCGGTGTTGGAGTGGCGTTGCCGAGCAAACAATAGTGAGGATACGTTGTGAGGATGCAATGGTTAAGGATCCTGTTGACGCCAAGTAAGGACCCCGAAGACCGAACCCTCGGCATGCCAAGGTCTCCTTCCCGGATTCAAAGACCAAACCCTGAAAAACCGGCTTTGTGTTCTCCTTCATGGATACGAAGCTGATCATGAGGATCCGAAGACCGATCTTGAACCCCCCAAACCAAGACCTTCGCCCTAAATGTGTGACCCCTTTCCTGAGACCAATATATTTATAATATATAATATATATCTGTTGCATATAAATTGTTCATGTCGCATACATATTGTGTGTTTTTGGGGCATTATGACGATTCACTCATAATTAAATATGGAGACCATATGCAGGCAAATCTAGCCTTATATTGCCTCCATTTAAATTTGTATAGCGAACCGACGACATATTTTGCCATGTTAAGACATCATTTAAATTGCGGGGTACCTAAACAACATGAACCATCTATTTAACTATCGGGACCCTAGTTCCACTTAATATTGCCTAGTCGCATCGCATCTTTGCCATGTCATGCATCATACATGCATCATGCCTGATCTTCTGTCGTAGTATTAAATAGTGCATATGATGTTTCTTTTAGTTATTTGCTTCTTCACAGATTAGGCTGATGAGTTGATGCGAGTCTCGGCAAGTTCTTCATATAATGTATCTTTAGCAATATTTACTAAGTGAGCATTCTCCCCCTTTCTCCCTATTTTGCATTTATGGTTTTTACTTCCTCCAGTTGATCTATTGCTATCCTATTGAGATGCTTTACTTTCCATGCACCATTTATATTTCTTGCAGCCTCTATATTGCCTTGGATGCATCCTATTGCCTGTTATTTGATAGATAGTCGGCCTTGCGAGTCATAGATGCTTTCTCAGGTGTTACTGCGTGTCTTTGATGTTCCATAATTGTTGGGAGATTGGCACATGCTTAAATGTGGAGATGGTTATGGCTTTCGTTATAACTTGTTAACTAAAATGCTAGAGATAGATATAATGCAGAGGCACCGTTGGGTAATAGTCAATCTTTGGTTTTTAACTGCCCACTTGTGTCCACCTAGGACCCGAGTTCTTGACACCTGTTCCGAGATAGAACGCGCTAATCACAGGTGGGGTGTCTAGGCACCCCCATTGGCTTACTACCTTATTTCAAAGTACTCTGTTGTGGGCCACAAACTAGTTTGGAGGTTTATTACTATCATATACGTATGCCATGTTTTACTGCTTTATTTACTAGTGCGCCTGGAGTGCATGTACTGTTTAGGAACCTCGTGCCACATTTCCGCTATATCGACAAGCCAAGTCACACTTTCGGGTTCTTAGTGTTTACAGCTATCGATACATACCCTGGGTCCGTATCGGAGACGGCCAACTTTGTTGTAAGTAGCATAGTGGGGTGGCCCCCATGTACTTGTTGGGTCTGGGAAACATCGTTCCCGAAGCCTTGTTGACATACCGTTGGGTGTATGTTCATGATCTTGCTCATATCGGATCTGACAACAAGGGTTGAAGTGCGTGTGGATTTTTTGGTGCACCCCTGCAGGGTTAAATCTTTTCGAAAAGCCATGTCCACGGTTATGGATGACTTGGAGCATAGCTTCTCGATCATAGACAACTATAACTAAAGTTTACTTATAATTTGACTTGGATCTGATATGACTAGTAAGTTGGATAACCACCATGGAATGACAAATAAACTGCCAACTGTGTGAGTTTCCTTGGCATGACTTCCTCGTTTGGTCTCGAGGGGGAAATATCAGGATGGGTATGTTTGGTGTTAGTAACAGGTTGGTTCCGAATAGGTCTTTCTTATCCCTCTCTGATAGCTGACAGTTATATGGTGTCTCTATAGGTTATTTAGTGCACGCTTCGCTGTCGCTATAGTCCACCATACTATGTAGGCGAGAGCCGCCGAATTCTAGACTTGTTGTGTACTGGCCTCAGTACTGACCGCTCCCTTTTCCTTTGCCCATCGTCGGCACCCCTTTCGTTTAACAGGTATAAGTTCGACATCGTTAGCAGGGTTACCCTTCCGGCTTGGCCTGGGCAGGGTTATGGACTCCATTGGTTATTCTTCAGGGCTCTTAGCCCAATTTGCTTCTTATCCATACTCGGATATTGCATCATTTTCAAGGTGATATGGATCTTTGTACTATATGTATGTATTCTTGACTCATTGAGTCATTGTTGTATATATATGTTCTGTGGGTTCCATCGTGAAATATTGTGTAATGATATTACTTTGTTTTCCACCCGCACGCAAGTGCCTGGTGGGCATATTTGAATCCTTTCTATGCGGGTTTGGTGGGAGCGCTGAAATCTGCATAGGGCATATTCGAGTGTGTTACACCTTGCTGATGATTTCCAGTATAGTGTTAGGAAGGCTGTGTGCAAGCCGATGTATGAGGTTCCTATTGTTCATCTTATAGATATGCTTCTCTCTAAACTTGTTGATGTGTTTCTAAAAAATGGTTCTAGGATAACTGATTTTAATTTATCACCAAAAACGACCTATGATTGTCCTTTCCAATGGAATCACTTGCTTCAGGAAGAAACCTCATCATATGATCCTGGTCGGCTTGCGACATAGGGGGTTTCTCTGTTTGATAAGCTTAATGCTGACCAGCGTCGGGCTTTCATAACTATCGTTAGGTGTGTGGAAAAGAAAAAAAACATGATTTTTATTTTGTTTCTGGGTTTGGGGGTACTAAGAAAACATTTTTGTGGAATGCTATAGTATCTTACCTTTGAGGCGAACTGTTGGTTGTTCTTACTTTTGTGTCTTTGGGTGTCGTTTCTCTCTTATTGCCTGGTGGCTGAACTACTCATTCGCATTTTAAGATTCTCTCAACATTGATGAGACTTCGGTCTGTGAAATAAAGTGATGTACCCATTTAGCAGAACTTTTGAGAGAAACATCTCTTATAATTTGGGATGAGGCACTGATGACAAACCACATGTGTTTTGAGGCATTAGATAGGAGTTTGCATGACATTTTTTCTATAGATGACCCTGCACTTGTTGATGTTCCTTTGGTGGAGTTGTTGTGGTGTTAGGTGGGGATCTTAGGCAAATACTTCTTGTTGTCGAAGGTGGTTCTCGAGGTCAGGTGGTTTGTGCTACCATAACAAATTCTCCGTTGTGGCGTCTTGTAACTGTTTTACCCCTTAGAGAAAATATGAGGTTAGATGTTCCTGGTGCAGATGTTGTACTACTTTGGGGGATTGCCCGGTTTAGTAAGTGGGTCCTCGACCTTGGTGAGGGGAAGTTGCTAGATGTAACGTGTGCTAGCGAGGTTAATCGTGTCTAGATAGATATTTTGGATGATATCTTGGTTTGTGCTAAGGGTAATCATTTCGCAACAATTGTTTCTTCCATCTATACAAATTTTGCTTCTAACGTGTACTTGAGTCAGCGAGCTATATTAGCACCCACAAATGAGATAGCTGAAGAGGTTAATACCCATGTGTTGGCAATGGTACCTACTGAGGGTCGGGAGTATTTGAGTTCTGATACTAAGTCTTCTCCTGTAGGGGTGATTAAAGAAGATACCTTTTTTTACCCACCTAAAGTTCTGAATGTGTTAATTGTCCCTTATTTTCCAAATCACATATTGGTTCTTAAAAAGGGTGCTCCCATTATGTTGCTTAGAAATCTGAGTCAGGCTACTAGACTGTGTAACGGGACGTGGCCCATTATTGTTGAACTTGTTGATCATGTGTTGAAAGCTGTTATAATTACTGGGTCACACATAGGAGATGTTGTTTATGTTCCAAGAACTGAATTGGCTGCCAAGAAAAGAAATGGCCTTTTATTCTCTTACGGTGGCAGTTTCCTATTCGCTTGTGCTATGTTATGACTACAAACACAAGTCAAGGGCAGATTTCGTCTTCTATTGATCTGTAACTAAAAACACCAGCTTTCTCCCATGGACAATTATGTGTGGTTGTGTCACGTGTTACCTCTAGGAAAGCTCTCGAGATATTGATAACGAACAAGGATGGTACTTGTGGATCACAGACTAGGAATGTGGTGTATTCTGAGGTTTTTTGGTCTGCTAGTTTGGCTTGTGAATGAGACTCTGTTTTTATCTGTACATATCGTGGCTTTGTTGTTTTCCTTTTACTCTAGGTGAATGTTTAGTTAAGTTATCTCGCGTGGATTCCTTGTTTGTGTGTTGTCTGTGTTATAGTCAGTGGTTAGCTGCCTTTAAGTTGTCATTTGATTCCTTGTCTTCTTTGTCCACCGATGTTTTAGTTATTTATGTCCCTTGTGGATATCTTTCTTATGTGCATCCTTTGTACATGTACGTGTTTTGCTTTGCTCCTTACATGTATTGTTATGTGTGTGTTTCCTGATATCCTTTACTTACGTGCTTGCTTATATTTCTATTTACAGATGGCGAATAATCAGCTGAGTCCACTTAACCCGATTAGTCGGGACTGGACAGTCCAAGTCTATGTCTCATATCTGGCAGCATAGTGGAGGTACGGACGATGGTCCTATCAAGCACACCGATATGGTGTTCCAGGACTCGCAGGTACCGAACTGTGCTTGCTTTTCTTCTCCTAATTTTATAAGCCTAGCGTTTACTGGCAGATTATTGTCTTCCTGTTTTAGGGTAATCACATGTACAGTGAGATCTCTCAGGGTTTGGTTGACAAATTCGTATGTGTGATTCGAGTGGGGAAAGTGTATGAGCTGAAAAGGTTTTTGGTCTGTCCGAAAACAAACAGTTATCAGTCAGTGGAGGGTCAGTACATTATTAGGTTTGGGAGATACACTGTTGTGCGTGAGATTCATGATACTGACATGGAGTATCCCCTCTGTACCTATGCTCTGACAGCAATTGATGCTATACCGAGGCGTTGTGATATGCCAGAATCTTTCACAGGTGCCATAGATTACTTGCTTCCATTTTCTTATACAGCTTTAATTTCAGGTTGCTCTTTTGTTCTATGCTATGTTTATAACGTGTTTACCTTCTATCCATTTTTTATCTTGCGTAGATGTGTTTGGTGTTATCACTAGCGTTTAACCTATCACTTAGTACCATAGTGCCAACCCTTCCACACCATCTACTGAGAGGGTTATTTATTTGAGTGATCTCAGGTGATTTCACTCTTGCTAAACCTTTTCTTCTCTTTTAGGTTCTGCTATGCTCAGCGTGTTCCTTCTGTGTTAATATTTACTGATTTCCTTCTATATTGTAGTGGATATCATATCAACATAGTTCTGTGGGGAGAGCGAGCGACTGCTTTTGATGGAGAGGGTGTGCTTCGAACTGCTAAAAATGCACCATCATTGCAATCTTTGTTGGGACGCTGGTTAAGCCATTCGAAGGTCACGTTTAGATGGAACTCATAAAGAAATGTCCTCAGCCAATTCAACACTTCTGCATTTCTCAGTTTACTGTACGGTTTATGCTCACAGGTCGCAGGGGCCTAAGCAGCGGTGCTCCGTGCCGCTGATACATCAACGAAGATCTGCGTGAGCTTGCTGAGTTACTTATGCAGTTGAGAAACCTTATTCTCTATTCCTTCACACTCGCTTCGGGGAATTGCTGCTCTATCTTTTTTATGGGGTAGTTGAGTCGCTTGTTTGTTTCATTTTTTTGGTGTATGTTAAGTGGCCGTGTTTCGCTTGTCCAAGGAATCTCACTCCAGGGTCAGTCTGCTGCTGAAATAGGTGCACGGGTTAACCTTGAGATGAAAACCGTCAAAGAGTTGGTTGATTTGAATATCTGGGAACACGCGGTTCGTCCCTAAGATTTGCTGTTTTGCTGGTTGTTTTTATTATCTTGTGAAAATGCTCACTCTCCTGTTTGTCTATACAAACCCAAGTTTTATTGCACTATTGTTATCACAAAACTTATCCCTGGGCAGTGTTGGTGGTTCCATGCTTAAAACCTGTAATAAGGGAACAAGTCCTTATGGAGATGCATACAGGTGTCCTGATAGAGACTGTGGCGGTATGGGTGGGACACCTAGGTGAGTATATGTGCATGTACACTGTCCATGCAATTTGTGGTTTCCTTGACATTTGATTGACTTGTTTTGTTGTTGCAGGTATCGCCTTTGTTACCTTGCGTCTGATGGTACTAATGAGGTTGAGATTGTCTTGTTTGAAAAGGATGACAAAGAACCGATCGACAAGCCGGTGTTGACCCTCCTGCGCTCAAGAGTACCTCATGGTATGTCGCTGGAGGAGGCCATTTAGTTCGGTCATACTGACCAATCAACTCCAAGGGAGCTTGCTAGCATTGAATCGAGAAAGTATTGACTGGTTGTTTCTGTAACAACCAAAAGTTTTGATCCGGAGTCTGAGAAACTGTCTTACCAAGTCCATAGGTTCGAAGCACAACACAGGAAGCAGCCTCATTCGGCCGTTGTCGGTCGTAAACCTAGTATAGCATTGGCTTCAGTTAAAAAATCTTCTAGTAGTGAGCTGGCATCATCCAAGAAGGATTTTGGCAAATAGGTTTCTAGTAGTGTCTTAAATAGCCTTGGTGAATCTTTGGCTGATGATTCTATCCTTGGTCAGGGCAGCTCTTCGGCCACGGTCTCTGGTTTCACTAGTGGCCCAATGTGCACTAATTTGTGGACTTCCATGGTGAGTAATTTGAATCATGATGGTCTCTCTGGTGATGTTGTTTCTTTTGGGTATAGTGTCTATTTGTGTTATTGGCTTGTTTATCTATTTATTAGCAGGCAACTTCTGAAGATATGCTCCTGTAGACACCATCATCGGTTTCCAAATCCTTGTAGTCTAGGTGGCTCTTTTTGTACCGTGATTTCGTATCTCGACCCATGTCTTTAAAAAACTATTTCGTTTGATCTGAATATTCTTCTATCTTCTGTGTAGCCATGCTGATAGTACCGCTTTTTCGTCCGTCAAGAGAGCATTTCTCCAGGACTCGCCGCCTCACCTCGTGGTTGAAGATACACCTGAGTTGGGACTCCCGGTTGGATCTAAACATGTAATTATATGTGTGTTGGCTGCCTTTGTTTTTACCTGCGTGCGGTATCTTACAGATGCTTGGCTGGAAATGCACTCGTCATAATTTGTGGTGCTTATATTGCTTCTAGCCAGGAGTAATGCATCGTGCGTAACTTTAGCATATTGGTTTGGCTTTGGTTGATCCTTCAAATCTTTACCCTACCGTATCTGGTGCGATTTCCATGGATAGAAATGATGTTGTGAATGCTACTCTTGGTCTATCCCCTGCAGAATTAACAGATAATAAGAAATTGGTTTTCTTCTTGTGCTTAGAAACGGTCATAACCGTCTACCTATATTATATGTGTATGTGCTTTATGCTGACTGATCCTTTGTGTGGGGTGCTTATAGGCGCAGGGCTAACTCGCAAAAGAATGCGGTGGGCAGAGACTCAAAGAAGAAGAAAACTTAGACTGTTTTCAGGGCCTGTGCTTGGAAGACAATGGTCCGCTCTTTTGTAGATGGTGTGTAAATATATGCTAAGTACCCGGTGCAACAATTCCGTTGTGTGCCTTGCGCGAACGCTATATCTGTTGTGACGTGTTTTTTTATTATCTAGTAGTTCTTTTGCTTCGTTATGATAGTGTCTTCTTGTGTAAGTATCGTGTCTGATCCTTCCTCTGGGAAGGGTCGTTGTAAAGGCATGTCTTGGTATCTTTCTACCCTTGTTGGACCTATGCACTTATTAGCACAATGGTTTGCATATAATTAGCTGCTTGTCGCTTTTCTGTCTTGCACATGCTACAATGTGGTGTTTCTAGATGTTGTTTATTAACTAGGTTGCCTCAGATGTTTCGGGTTTCGTTAGATCCTGAAGAGCTGTGTGCCAGATGTGGTTGGTCTTCAGCAGCAGATTTTTTGTGACTTGTAAAAGATGTGTTTGTCGAGCCAAAGATTGTGTGGTAGGGTAATAAAATCCATGCTACCCACCTATAGATGGTTTCCTTCGGGCTTTTCTGCACGGGATAACCGCTGTTAAATGCCATTGAGCATGCGGATTTTGTTCCATCTTCAGTATTTTAGATTGCATGTGCCTATGCTTTCATTCTATAACTAAGATCAGGCAGCTGTCTCAGTCAGCTTATTATATTCTGTCTACATGGAACTCCTATCATACAATCAAGATTGTCATTGAGGTAGAGTGCTATTCTGATTCTATCTACCGACACTCTCGATTTCACTCACTCACCTCTATAGTCGACTAAGACTATCGAAGAACACTCGTGCTCTCGGATCTCTCCTCGGGGACCTCGACGACGGCAATGGTTATTTGGGAGGAGTTCCATGTGAACTTTGGTATGGAAAACCCGCACTGATGCAGCCCGTCCTCCTTAAGTGATTGCACTAGAGATGACAACACCGTGGAATCGGATGCATGGTCGCAGTGGCTTCACCAAGCAGACATCAAAGTGGAGAACCAGATCCATTGCAACATCCCTGACCAATGACGGAGCAAAAGGAAATTGAGACCACCATCCTTGCGCTCGCATCGATGCAGGCGTTGGTCGGCCAGTGGCATGGCTAGAACCCCTAGAGTATGTACACCCGTAATATTGTCCCCTTTTCTTTTTTTAGATATTTTGGACTACCCTGCACCTTGTTTTTTATAGTAGCGTTCTAAATTTCCTCCACTTTTTTGTTCCACCCCATATGTACTACGTGTGCTAAATTGATGGTTCTTCTTTATGGAGTCCTTGTTTGAATAATAATAAGATTTCGGGTTCTATTTTTCTTTTCCGTCGTATGCCTTTGTGCTTCTGGTGAGGCTAAACGGCATGGCTAAGAACTCATAGTCCCCATGGTGTGCGCAGAAAGCCGTCTTCTCCACGTCATCGATGTGCATCCGGACTTGATGATATGCACTGCATAAGTCAAGTTTTGTGAAGAATCGAGCCCCCTTTAACTCATCAAGGAGCTCATCCACGACTGGGATCGGAAATTTATCTTTGATGGTCTTCTCATTTAGAGCAGAGAAGTCAATACAAAACCGCAAAGAGGTGTCCTCCTTTTTAACTAGAAGGACTGGAGAAGAGAAAGCGGAATCTCTTACGGCTGAAATGCGACCGAAGTTGTACCAGGAAGGAGGTGAATCCTATGATCATGTCGTCGTGGCGGTGGGAGGGGATTGTTCGTCTGCGGTACCAAAGTTGGCAGGCTAGCGCATGGCGGTACCTAAGTTGCCTGAAATTACCGCGTTTCGAAAAGTTGGGCCGCCAACTACTGAGAGGGGCCATTTCGAGGCAAACTCATCTCACCCCTGCCAAATTCAAACATTCCGTTAAACTGCCCTGTGAAGTAGACGGTCGGAACCCTCGTGTCGGTCATCTGTCTGTGACGCGGGCGCCAACGCGGTAACCTCTTAGGCAAATCGAGTAGCTAAGTGGATTGGATGCGTTGTTGAATTTCACAAATCCATTCCCAGCTTTCCCCTAGCACCGGCGGCGTTGGAATCCACCCTCAGGTAGGACGATCCCTTCGGACATTTGACTTCCGGCGCCAAGTTGCTGCGCCCAGTTGCTGGGCCCAGTCGCTAATCCCGAGCTCCAGTGGCGCATGCCGTAGCCGCCGTTGATCTACACCATATCTGGTATGGTTGCTACTCTGCGTAATCATGTTGAATTATGGCCGAAGCAGACTGCAAAGTTCAACTTCATGGATGAACGTGGCATCATGGTTCCTATAACGTGTGACAGTCAGCTAATTGGGTTGATGAAAAGGTATGCTTCGGCTGCCATGTTTGAGCTGAAATGTGATATAATGGATGTGGAAGCTGCTACAACTGGGAGTCGCCCTTCTATTCTTGGACATGGTGGTTGCTCGAACCCAATTAGCTCCTGGTAAGCAAAGGTCTCTTGGGGTTCGCATGTTTGTGCTAAATTATAATTTTTGTTTTATTTACTCTGTAGATATTGGGCAGTTATGCAACAGTCTTGTTTCTTTGACAGGAAGCGCAGCAAGGTTAGAAACATGACTGCCGGGTCAGTCATTTTGCTGCCCGAAGAAATTGAAAACGAGTGGAAAGATGATGCTGGACACGATTCTGGTTCCCATTGTCTCGGCGATGCAGAGTACGTGAAGCTAGGAAAATTGGCACCGAGGAAGAGGAAGAAGGCAGGAAATGAAGAAGCCATTGGACGTGAAGGCTTGGCACCCAGGCTGCGGAAGAAGGCTGCTGGCAATGAAGATGCATAGTAATGTGTTGAACTTGAACCTATATATGTAATTCTGTTAAATTCGGATCGCTTGTGTGTGGCACGTTGCTGGGCGAAACAATCTACCCACGTTCTCTGAGTAAAATGTACTGCGACTTAGGGTTTGGAAACGCCCGAGTCAGTAGTTGAATCCGAAATTGTGATTGTGCCACTGCTATCTGAAAACAAGGATCCACCGGATCCACGATTTCTGAGGGGCAGGAGGTCTCCAAATACGACGGAATGTAAGTGGCACATAAATAAATTATTTAAGCTGCCACACTCCACGAAGCAACAACTTATTTCAGATGCTGCACAATGACATGGCAACATAAACAACAATGTTCTCACTGATAATGCCCAGATGAGGAGTAAATGGGTACCACTTTCAGACCACTAGGTCAACAAGTACAAATATTACAACTTAAAAAGGCACAGAGCTTAAGCTAAATAGAACTAGTTATCATACATCTCCTTGATCTTCCTAATCTTGGCCCGATGCGCATCTTACTGCGAGAGCAAGGATCGAATTGTCGGCTCCTTCCTTTTAGCATCTTCCTTGCACAACTTCAATTGTTTCTCTGCATTTTTCCTCATGCACTTGTCAATACTCATAGTTGTGTACTGTAGGACTTTGGCCTTGTGGAGATCGCTCCTTGCTTGAGTCAGTTCTTGCTCTACTTTAGCCTTCAGGGCCAACGCCGCGTCCCTCTCCTTCTCGACTTCTATAACCTTGTCTTGCACCCACCTAAGATCTCGCTTATGCTTGGTCGTGTCAACTGGTTCCCATAGCTTCATCTCAACACTGTCAAGAAGTGAGCTGAATACGGATTCTTTCAACTCGACAATCATTTCCCATAGTTTGTCCAGCGTTTTCTGCATTGATTTGGGCCACTCTGGATTTACCCATTTGACAACACCGCAACTTCCGCCTTGCATCATTGCACGATGTCCTTGACACCGTAGAAACCTCCTGCCTGCGTTTCGTCCTTCAAAGGCTACAAATTTAGCGGGCACATATCCATGTTTACATACCAGAGGACTGTCTTCATCCTCTAAACCGTGATAGTCGGAGTCATGCATCTTCTGGTTGGCCTAACACATCATACGCGCATGAGTAAACAGATTAGATCTAGCTCAAAAAATAGATAACTGGCACAAATGATAGAAATAGAGATGAGACGACTCACATCGAAATCACCGTCCCTGTCGTCACGACGCGTTTCCTCACCATCTCCCCTTGAACCCATGGCGAGAGAGGTGGGGGGTGGCTGCCGAAGAGGGATTGGGATGGAGGTGCCGTCGGCTTGCGGCTACAGCAGGATGCGAGTGAGGTGGGGAAAGTGGCTTCGAGGGTAAGGAAGAGAAGTACGGGGAGGAAGAGAAGTAATGACACTGGGATGTGGCCCACTGAACTCGTGAGACGTGACACTAGCAACAGGGGAGCGCCCGGTGTTGCCAGTTTGTCCAAAGCAAGTGTCGCCAATCATGCCGCAGAACAGCCTACTCGCGGATCGCACTCACGAAGACCATCCCAATCGTCCAAGCGCCCCAATCAAACGGTATGTAACAAAAGTCAAGCAGAACAACTGTGTTAGGGCATGCCTTCTAGAAGACTCGGTCTAACGGCTACCCATGCAATGACACTGGCTGTGGTTCATGAAAAGAACAGACATGCAATGACATCGGTGGATCCATGCGTGGTTTATGGAAGTAACAGACATGCAATGACTCTAGCTATGGTTAATGAAAAGAACAAGCATGCAATGACACTAGGTGTGGTTCATGAAAATAACATACATGCAATGACACTGGTGGATCCTTATGTGGTTTGTTTAGAGGAACATACATGCAATGACACCGGTGGATCCACGTGTGGTTCATGAGAAGAACACACATCCAATGACACTGGGTGGATCCTTATGTGGTTCATGAAAAGAACTGACATGCAGTGACACTGGGTGTGGTTCATGAAAAGAACAGGCATGCAATGACATCGGTGGATCCATGTGTGGTTTATGGAAGTAACACACATCCAATGACTCTGGTAGATCCTTATGTGGTTCATGAAAAGAACAGACATGCAGTGAAACTAGGTGAGGTTCATGAATAGAACAGACATGCATTGACACTAGGAGTGGTTCATGAAAATATAAGACAGGCAATGACACTGGTGGATAATTATGTGGTTTATGGAAGGAACAAACATGCAATCACACTAGGTGGATCCATATGTGGTTTATGGAAGTACCACACATGCAATGACACTGGGTGTGGTTCATGAAAAGAACAGACATGCAATGACACTGGTAGATCCTTATGTGGTTCATGAAAAGAATAGACATGCAATGACACTGGTGGATCCTTATGTGGTTTGTTTAGAGGAACATACATGCAATGACTCTAGCCGTGGTTCATGAAAAGAACAGACATGCAATGACACCAGGTGTGGTTCATGAAAAGAATAGACATGCAAAGACTTATGTGGGTTTTTTAGAAGAACACACATGCAATGACACTGGGTGTGGTTCATGAAAAGAACAGACATGCAATGACACTGGTGGATCCTTATGTGGTTTGTGTAGAAGAACACGCATGCAATGACACTGGGTGTGGTTCATGAGAAGAACAGACACGCAATGACACTGGTGGATCCTTATGTGGTTTGTTTAGAGGAACAGACATGCAATCACACTAGGTGGATCCATATGTGGTTTATGGAAGTAAAATACATGCAATGACTCTAGCCATGATTCATGAAAAGAACAGAGATGCAATGACACCGTGTGTGGTTCATGAAAGGAACAGACATGCAATGACACTAGTGGATCCTTATGTGTTTCGTTTAGAAGAACACATATGCAATGGCACTGGGTGTTGTTCATGAGAAGAACACACATCCAATGACACTAGTGGATCCTTATGTGGTTTGTTTAGAGGAACAGACATGCAATGACACAAGGTGGATCCACATGTGGTTTATGGAAGTAAAAGACATGCAATGACACTGGTAGATCCTTATGTGGTTCATGAAAAGAACAGATATGCAGTGAAACTGGTGTGGTTCATGAATAGAACAGACATGCACTGACACTGGGTGTGGTTCATGAAAAGAACAGGCATGTAATGACACCGGTGGATCCACGTGTGGTTTATGAGAAGAACACACATCCAATGACACTGGTGGATCCTTATGTGGTTTGTTTAGAGGAACACACATGCAATGACACTAGGTGGATCCACATGTGGTTTATGGAAGTAAAAGACATGCAATGACACATGTAGATCCTTATGTGGTTCATGAAAAGAACAGACATGCAGTGAAACTGGGTGTGGTTCATGAATAGAACAGACATGCACTGACACTGGGTGTGGTTCATGAAAAGAACAGACATGCAATGACACTAGTGGGCCCATCCTTATGTGGTTCATGAGAAGAACAGTCATGCAATGACACTGGTGGATCCTTATGTGGTTTGTTTAGAGGAACAAACATGCAATGACACTAGGTGGATCCACATGTGGTTTATGGAAGTAAAAGACATGCAATGACACTGGTAGATCCTTATGTGGTTCATGAACAGAACAGACATGCAGTGAAACTGGGTGTGGTTCATGAATAGAACAGACATGCACTCACACTAGGTGTGGTTCATGAAAAGAACAGACATGCAATGAAACTGGTGGGCCCATCCTTATGTGGTTCATGAAAAGAACAGACATGCAATAACACAGGTGGATCCTTATGTGGTTTGTTTAGAAGAACACACATGCAATGACACTGGGAGTGGTTCATGAAAAGAACACACATCCAATGACACTGGTTGATCCTTATGTGGTTTGTTTAGAGGAACACGCATGCAACGACACCGGTGGATCCACGTGTGGTTCATGAGAAGAACACACATCCAATGACTCTAGTAGATCCTTATGTGGTTCATGAAAAGAACAGACATGCAGTGAAACTGGGTCTAGTTCATTAAAATAACAGACATCCACTGACACTAGGAGTGGTTCATAAAAAGAACAGACATGCAGTGACACTTGTGGATCCTTCTGTGGTTTATGGAAGGAACAAACATGCAATCACACTAGGTGGATCCATATGTGGTTTATGGAAGTAACACACATGCAATGACACTGGGTGTGGTTCATGAAAAGAACAGACATGCAATGACACTGGTAGATCCTTATGTGGTTCATGAAAAGAACAGACATGCAATGACACTGGTGGATCTTTATGTGGTTTGTTTAGAGGAACATACATGCAATGACTCTAGCCGTGGTTCATGAAAAGAACATACATGCAATGACACCGGGTGTGGCTCATGAAAAGAATAGACATGCAATGACTTATGTGGTTTGTTTAGAAGAACACACATGCAATGACGCTGGGTGTGGTTCATGAAAAGAACAGACATGCAATAACACTGGTGGATCCTTATGTGGTTTGTTTAGAAGAACACACATGCAATGACACTAGGTGTGGTTCATGAGAAGAACACACATCCAATGACACTGGTGGATCCTTATTTGGTTTGTTTAGATGAACAGACATGCAATGACACTAGGTGGATCCACATGTGGTTTCTGGAAGTAAAAGACATGCAATGACACTGGTAGATCCTTATGTGGTTCATGAAAAGAACAGACATGCAGTTAAACTGGGTGTGGTTCATGAATAGAACAGACATGCACTGACACTTGGTGTGGTTCATGAAAAGAACAGACATGCAATGACACCGGTGGATCCACGTGTGGTTCATGAGAAGAACACACATCCAATGACTCTCATAGATCCTTATGCGGCTCATGAAAAGAACTGACATGCAGTGAAACTGGGCGTGGTTCATGAAAAGAACACACATGCACTGACACTAGGAGTGGTTCATGAAAAGAACAGATAGGCAATGACACTGGTGGATCCTTATGTGGTTCATGAAAAGAACATACATGCAATGACACTGGTGGATCCTTATGTGGTTTGTTTAGAAGAACACGCATGCAATGACACTGGGTGTGGTTCATGAAAAGAACACACATCCAATGACACTGGTGGATCCTTATGTGGTTTGTTTGGAGGAACACGCATGCAATGACACCGGTGGATCCACGTGTGGTTCATGAGAAGAACACACATCCAATGACTCTGGTAGATCCTTATGTGGTTCATGAAAAGAACAGACATCCAGTGAAACTGGGTGTGGTTCATGAAAAGAACAGACATGCATTGACACTAGGAGTGGTTCATGAAAAGAACAGACAGGCAATGACACGGGTGGATCCTTATGTGGTTTATGGAAGGAACAAACATGCAATCACACTAGGTGGATCCATATGTGGTTTATGGAAGTAACACACATGCAATGACACTGGGTGTGGTTCATGAAAAGAACAGACATGCAATGACCCTGGTAGATCCTTAGGTGGTTCATGAAAAGAACAGACATGCAATGACACTGGTGGATCCTTATGTGGGTTGTTTAGAGGAACATACATGCAATGACTCTAGCCGTGGTTCATGAAAAGAACAGACATGCAATGACACCAGGTGTGGTTCATGAAAAGAACAGACATGCAATGACTTATGTGGTTTGTTTAGAAGAACACACATGCAATGACACTAGGTGTGGTTCATGAAAAGAACAGACATGCAATGACATTGGTGGATCCTTATGTGGTTTGTTTAGAAGAACACACATGCAATGACACTAGGTGTGGTTCATGAGAAGAACATACACGCAATGACACTGGTGGATCCTTATGTGGTTTGTTTATAGGAACAAACATGCAATCACACTAGGTGGATCCATATGTGGTTTATGGAAGTAAAAGACATGCAATGACTCTAGCTGTGATTCATGAAAAGAACAGACATGCAATGACACTGGTGGATCCTTATGTGGTTCAGGAAAAGAACAGACAGGCAATGACACTGGTGGATCCTTATGTGGTTTGTTTAGAAGAACACACATGCAATGACACTAGGTGTGGTTCATGAGAAGAACACACATCCAATGACACTGGTGGATCCTTATGTGGTTTGTTTAGAGGAACAGACATGCAATGACACTAGGTGGATCCACATGTGGTTTATGGAAGTAAAAGACATGCAATGACATAGATAGATCCTTATGTGGTTCATGAAAAGAATAGACATGCAGTGAAACTGGGTGTGGTTCATGAATAGAACATACATGCACTGACACTAGGTGTGGTGCATGAAAAGAACAGACATGCAATGACACTGGTGGGCCCATCCTTATGTGGTTCATGAAAAGAACAGACATGCAATGACACTAGTGGATCCTTATGTGGTTTGTTTAGAAGAACACACATGCAATGACACTGGGTGTGGTTCATGAGAAGAACACACATCCAATAACACTAGTGGATCCTTATGTGGTTTGTTTAGAGGAATAAACATGCAATGACACTAGGTGGATCCACATATGGTTCATGAGAAGAACACACTAGCAATGAACTCTAGTGGATCTATCTTGGCATAATTTGATGTATTCCACGATGTATTTCATTGTACAAGACACTTTCCATTTTTATACTACTGAGTTTTGCCCTTGGTTTTATGTGGTACTACTTACTTTTGCCCACCCCCCTCTCTATCTTTCGTAGAAGCCCAAAACTATGCTCACCCTGTCTGCTACTCCCTGATTGGTTGTCACAGTTGTCACGCGGATCGTGCGCACCAACCGTTGATTCTGTGCGATCCAACGATGATCGTTGCACACCTCGTGCCCTTCACAGTACAGAGTGAGAAAGCACGGACGTCTCCCTCCGCGAGACTTCTACAGGAAGGAACACGATGCCGTCCATGGAAAAAGTCGTCGAGCGGTCATGTCAAGTTTAATCAAGTCTGAAAAGCCTACTCCTGCTACTACAACTCATGCACAGGAAACGTGGTCATCGAGTGCACGGTTGTCGACGGGACGCTGCAATTTAATACCACTTGATTTTAAACAGACATATCCCATTTATACGCAACGCTCTCAATCTCACTTCCAACTGGGACCTAATGCTAGTAAATTCCATGAGTCAAGGGCCCCCCTCGAGTAGATCTAACGTTGCTAGAAATTAGTTCCGCGCCACTTGCATGCAGTGGAATCGAGGTCTGCCATGAGCGTGTTTTCAATGCAGCTCTAAAGTGGAGATCGTGGCTGTTTAAAAAAAAGGGAACCGAAAAAAAGGGTGGAGATCGTGGTAGCCCCCCACCCACCACACGTGTCCACTCGAGGACTACGAACGGTCCGGTGTTTATAACCCCCCTCGACCTTCTTCTTCCATGAGCTCGTGTCATTTTCCCCCAGTCTGTCTAGTCCCAAGACCCCAATCTACACCTATCACGCGCGCCGAATCTCCCTCGTTTGCACTACCTCCTTCCCTTGGTGCGCCATGAAGCGTACGCGTGGAGAAGATCCGGAGGTGAAGCCTGTTGAAGGCGAAGCAGCAGATGGCTCGGTCGTCGCCAAGCAGACGGAGGCGTCTTCTCCGGGCACGAACGTTGCTCATCACCGCGCCGTCGAGGGTGCGAACTCATCCGTTCAGCCAGTAGCCATCGCCGCCTAGCAGCAAGTGGTAGCCATCACCGCCGAGCAGCAGTTGGTAGCTGTCGCCGCCGAGCAGCAGGTGGTAGCCATCACCGCCGAGCAGCCGGTAGTAGCCATCGCTGCTGAGCAGCAGGTGGCCGACAATGTCGTGGGGCCAGCGGCAGATCTGGATGGGGGGCAGGCGGCAGGCGGAGGCAATCCGGTGATCGACATCGACAACCCCATCGCCGTTCAAGAAATGTTCGACGCAATCACGGAGAATGATGAGTTCATGGAGGAGGTCCCTGATGAGGAGTCAGAGGTACTACATTGCTAGCTTCTCTAGTCGTAGCCACAGTTTTCACTATTCATACATAGGATTTGCTCAATCTTGTACATATACTTTTGCTCTTGAAGTAGGGTAGTATATATATGATTCGATCGGTTGATTAATGCATCTGCCATCTAGTCACAAAACCCTAATCCGTCTAGTCACAAAGCCCCAATCTGCTCATCTGCCATCTAGTTGAGTTTGCTAATTTGTATTGTTTCTGATCTATGAATGCGTTGTATGATGCATTTGTATATCCCTGAATATTGTTTGGTACGATTACATTTCAATTTCATATTGTGGCCAATGATTCAAATTTTCCCCAAAGAGAGGCAGACACATTGGTGTCAAATTTTTACAGGGATGAGTGAGCGAACCTGGGGCCATGTACAAGATCAATATAAGCTGTGAAATTGTTACTTGGTTCGCTTACGCCATCTCTGTAGAAACTTATGAGACTGCAATCTTTATTCTACATTCATAGAACTATGATATTTGAATTATATATTCCATGCATTCATAGTGTATAAAAATTACATTTTAGTTTGTCACCGAGGCCGATGATTGAAATTTGCCCCACAAGAGTTCAAGGGGAGACACATATGACGGTGTCATGTTTTAGGGATGGGTTGGTGAACCTGAGGCAGCAATGCACACAAACAATATAGGTTGTGCTGTTGCCTGTTGGTACTTTGGTTCCCCAACTCCATCTCTGAAACAAATTATGAGGCCCTTGATTTATTCTCATATGGAACTACATATATGATCCTTGAATTGTTTCTGATCTTTTAATGATTGGTATGATGCATATGTATATGAATGGTTTTGATCATAAGTATTTTTAACATGTACCTGAAGATTAATTGTTTCGTTTTTTATTTATAATTACAATATTTAGGCTTATTTTTGTACCTGACTATGTATATCCCTGAATAATGTTTTGTACGATTACATTTCAATTTCTTATTGTGGCCAATGATTCAAATTTGCCCTAAAAGAGAGGCAGACACATCGGTGTCAGATTTTTTCAGGGACGAGTTAGTGAACCTGGGGCGATGTACAAGAATAATATAGGCTGTGCAATTGTTACTTGGTTCACTCACGCCGTCCCTGAATAAACTTATGAGGCTGCAATCTTTATTCTACAATAATAGAACTATGATATTCGAATTATCTATTCCATGCATTCATAGTATATAAGAATTATATTTTAGTTTGTCACCGAGGCCGATGATTTAAATTAGCCCCCAAAGAGTTCAAGGGGAGACACGTATGATGGTGTCGTGTTTTAGGGATGGGTTGGTGAACCTGAGGCAGCAATGCACACAAACAATATAGGTTGTGCTGTTGGTGCTTTGGTTCGCCAACTCCATCTCTGAAACAGATTATGAGGCCCTAAATTTATTCTCATATGGAACTACATATATGATCCTTGAATTGTTTCTGATCTTTTAATGATTGGTATGATGCATATGTATATGAATGGTTTTGATCATAAGTATTTTTAACATGCACCTGAAGATTAATTGTTTGGTTTTTTATTTACAATTACAATATTGAGGCTTGCTTTTGTACCTGACTATGTATATCCCTGAATAATGTTTTGTACGATTACATTTCAATTTCTTATTGTGGCCAATGATTCAAATTTGCCCCAAAAGAGAGGCAGGCACATTGGTGTCAGATTTTTTCACGGATGATTTAGTGAACCTAGGGCGATTTATAGCAACATTACAAGTTGTGCAATTGTTACTTGGTTCACCTACTCCATCCCTGAAGAAACTTATGAGGCCCCTAGATTTATCCTACATTCACTCTGATGCAATTATTTGTTATTGTGTTGAGATGAAATGATATATGAACCGATCAAACTATTGCTGAGAGGCTTTATCTTTGATATCCACGGATATATTGTCTTACATATACATGTTTTCAATTCTTGAGTTGTAATACAATTCAATCATATGTATGAGTTCTAAGTTATGTTCTTAAAAATCAACAGGAGGATGATGATGAAGTGGACGATAGCAAGGAATCCAGGGACAACAAGAGCCGCTACCTGCTAAGGCGGTTACGGTGTGGGCTAATCCGTTTCCACCGTAGGGGGAGACTGTTTTGCCCATTCTGTGGCAGAGCAATCAACGTGGACCTCAACGGCATGATCCAGCACGCGGAGGGCGTTGGCAGAGGTGGAGGCAGAAGGCATAAGGCGATTACCTTGGCATGACACGCAGCCTATGGCAAATTCCTCCGGGAGTATGTCAGGACTGGCATGTATCTCATCAACTAGGCTGTCACTGCCTCCTGCTGATAAACCCATGCCCTGCTAGGCGTCTCCGTGACCCGACCTCCTGCTGTAGCCCCTGCTTTTATTTTATTCTAGTTAATTATTACCTGTGTGTGGCATGTAAGATAATATATCCGTGGTGTCTCTGGTGAACCTTATATATTCATCTACTCCTTTATATGGAGTGCCTTAAAGTTTCTAGTGTTCAATTATATTTACTGATCATGCTCATGCACACTACAAAATATTTCTAGTGCTCGATTATATTAAAATTGTCAAGAAATACATCAACAAGTTAAATTGGTCAAAATTTTGTATCGAAGTAACTAAATGTATCACACACATAATAAACTAGAAACTAAAATCTAGTTCAAACACATAATGTATCACCACCACTTGTTGTCGTCCTTGACTTGCTTCCCCTTCAGCCGCTTGATGTTGCCACCGTCCCAAGATCCCTGCTCGTCCTGAAACCGCTTTCTGTCCTCCTCGCGCTTCTTCTCCTGGGCTAGCTTGCAACCAGGGCATAGCTCTCTCGCGAAAAACCCCGCCTTAACCATCCCATCTTTCATGTTAATGAGCTTACTGTATAACTCGTACGCCATGTAGGCGTCTCTAGCTGCATACTTGAGGCGCACCTGGCTCATCGGCTTCCACTCCCAGTAGTCGTGATCGAGTCACTTCAATTTCTTCAGTTTTTCATAGGATTTATCGATAATTTCCGCTGCCAGATCACCCATGCCATCCTTCGCTGGGTGTCATTTGATCTTGTACAAATTTTGGATGTCGATGTGGTGCCCCTCTGAGATTTTTATCAACGCACGAGTAAGCATAATTGTGTCATTTGTGATATCCACGCTAGTTAAAGTTATCCCTTTCCTACACAAGAACTCGACTAGAGCCGGACAACGCATCTCAGTTGCTTTACTCCTGCAGTTAGATGGTTCTAGGGATGTAAGGGAACAAGGGATGCAGAAGTGGTGATCTCAAATTTAAATTTCACATACCTGCAGAAGTGGTAAACGAGGACCTCCTCATGTATGGCGATTTGCACGACAGCAATCTCTTGTGGAGGATTTTTTCGCTTATTTGCACGGGTGTACTCCAAGTCTAGCACCACAAACTTGTGCTTCTCTTTCTCAAGCAATTGCTCAAACCTGGCGAGAGTTGTCTCCATGGTCGCTTCATCATTTGTGTACACCACTATCAAAGTCGTGGTGCCATGGGCAGGGACTAAGTGGGTCTCTGTTGTGCGTTTCCCATCGTCCATGCCTGCAAGGAAATGGGTGAAAGGAACTGCCTGCAAGGAACTCCCTGCAAGAGGAAGAAGAAGATGAACTGACGGTTCCAGAATAGAGGAAGAAGAAGCGCCTAGGAAAAACTGCAGAGGAATGACTGAGGAAGAGGAATGACTTCAGAAGAAACGTGGTAACTACAACTTTCGGTTCGAGAACTCACCATGGTTACGTGGAGATCGTGGCAGTGCCGCCGATTCAACAAGTGGGGCCAGTTCCTACGAGAATATGAAATTAGCTGTGCATTTTTCTATGTGAGAAATTGAGAGAAGTCATTTATATTTTGTCTTTCATAATTAAAAACAATGAAGTTGGTACAGCCCAAGAGATTTGAACAAAAGAGATTTGCTAGTTTAATATACAACAACACTTACAAGCCCAACATGGCAGAACTTGGAGAGCCCTAGAACTTGAGCTACCACAGAGACCTCAGCAGAGGTGGCAGAATTGGTGCGGGTGCAACCACGACGACGACGAGCTCGGATTCTAGAGGAGGAAAATAGAATCGAGCATGGTCGACAAGGTGATAGATCTCACCGGAAACCAATTCTCGTCCCCGACCGTGCCATGGGTGCGTCCATGGTGAGGGTGAGCTCCAACTCGGGATGGGGAGGAGAGCGGGGCCGAGCAGCTTTGTCACTTCCCAGCTCTGCGCCATGGCCTCGACCACAGATTGCCGCTCCAGGGAAGAAGACGAGTAATGGAGGCGCCAACGCTGCAAGCCTACAGGGAGGAGAGCTAGGCCGAGCAGGTTCGTCCATGTCCCAGCTCCGCGCCATGGCTGCGACGGCCCACAGATTGCCGCTCCGGGGAAGAAGAAGACGCGTAATGGATGCAAGCGCCAACGCTGCAAGCCTAATTGACACCTAAGAGACGGGAGTGACAGGAGCGATAGAACGGCGAGAACTAACAGGGGGGCCCAACTTGATGGCCGTTAGCCTGATTTTTTGTATTGAAACATAAAGTTGAATTCGTGCCGAAAAAGACCCTCTGAGTATTTGGCACGCCAACTATAGTCATCGCGGATGATATCAGGGAACTCGGGGACCGCGTTGCCTAGCCATCCCAACTTTCGGGCCACAAAATGATATTCTTTGGTGGGAGACCACGGGGTGACTCGAAGATATCCACAAACTCTTGTACAAATTCTTCCATAATATCTTGTCTAGCCATGGCATGTGCTTGTGGTTCAGGCAATGAAGAGTTGATGCCATGCCATGTGACGAGGTGATCATCTTTCTAGACAGACATTGCAAGGTATTCAAAGTCCCATGTAATTGGTCCAAGAGTATGGAGCCATTGGACACCGAGCACCACGTCAAACCCATCCAACAGAATTGCACCATGTCAAACCCATCCAACAGAATTGTATAGCAGTAAACGAGGAAAGTTTCAGCTCCTATAGTGATTGGCATGTTACTATAATGATCAGCACACTCAACATGGTCACCATTGGCCACAACTATTGTCATGCCTAGACATGGTGAGAATTTGAGTCCCAGCTATTCTGCTACATAAGCATCCATGAAAGTGTGGGTGGAGCCAGAGTCCACCAAATCACATAATTCTTTGGCTGAAACTATCACCTTGAGCTGCGTAGTATGTCCAGATTGGATCCCTATGAGTGCATGTAGAGATACCTCCACATGATCCTCTAGAAGATTATCTGACGCTTCGTCATCAAGTTCGAGCAGAAACACTCCCTTCATGGAACACTTGTGGCTCTTGCTAAAATTTTCTAGGCAATTAAAACAGAGACCCTTCTGCCGACGATCAGCCATCTCCTCAGTTGTGTGTCGGTGGAATCGAGATCCCGGTGCTGCTGCTGCGACGGCTGTTGGTATGGTTGTACTAGAACCCATTGAAGTTGCAGGAGGTAGCGCTGCCGAAAGAATCACGTTGCCAACGGTTCTAGCCGATGTCTGCACACGTGCTGGAGTGTTGTTCCTAGGGATGGAACGAGTCTCACACAGGATGTCTGTCGGTGTTTCTAGGAGACGCTGCTCATAAGTGCGTGCCAAGATCATTGCCATCTGCAAACTTGTCGGATTCTGTAGCTCGACATCAGTACGTAGGGGATTAAGTAATCCGACAGTAAACAAGTTGACTTGTTGGCTTTGTGGTAGGGAAGGCTGCACCTGACAAAGGAGAGCTAGGAACTACCATTGATATTCTTCAACAAAGCCTGTGCGGCGAAGCGATGCCAGTTCTCCCAATATGTTGCTCCGTATGGGAGGACCAAAATGCATATTAAAAAATTCCTCAAACCGAGCCCAAGAAAAGATGCCTTCATCCCGTTCCAATTGGTGGTACCATTGTTGTGCTACGCCTATTAAGTGGTACGAGGCAAGCCAAACTTTCTATTCCTCCATAGTTCGTTGTCCCCGAAAGACCTGCTCGCACCGGTTGAGCCACAACAGTGGACCGGATTCTCCATCAAAGGTTGGGAAGCTCAATTTTTGGAGGCATGGAACCTCCCAACGTGCTTCATTCCGATCATGGCGGAAATCACGGACCTCATAACACTGAGAATCCCAGCGTCTGTCATGGTCATCAACATAGCCATCTGTTGATCGCGTCATGCGGTGCAACGGTGGCTCATAAGTTGAAGGAGCTCTCGAAAGAGGAATAGCAGCAGAGGCCCCAATGTCGCCTTCATGATGCCGCTCATTGCGAGCGATTTGCTGGTCAAGGCTGTCCAACTGATGGTTGATAGTTGCAAGTTGTGCCAAGATCTGATCCAATTTGTCCTCGCTCATGTCGGTCTTCTTAGGGTCAGAATCGATATCGCTGCCGGCCATCGTGGTGGGGGCAACAAGTGTCCCTGATACAAAGTTGATATGGCATGGGGGGAACGGAGCGGTGAGACTAAAAGCTGGTGGGTTTGAGGTTTAGAGCGCAAGGGATATCGAGAAGGAGGTGGGGAGAAGTCGCCCTCTAGACGCTGGTGGGACTTGTTCCCATCCGTCGCTAGAGGCTCTGACTCGCTCGAAATCTTGGAGATAGTTATTTTCTTATTCCTTGCTTGAATAAAAGATTACAATCTTCTTTTGTTATATAGTACCCATCGTCTACTAGGATACGTGTTTAACTAGGACTCGTACTGGAGATAGACTCTAACTTGAACCAACACAGATACGTACTATAATAAACCTCTTAATAGAAACTAGACTATGACACAGACTGGACTTGGCTTCTGCTACTTGTTTATCCGGGTTGTCGTCTGTCTAGGACGGGGCTTTTAAGTAGTACCCAAAAGAAGTCCATAACATTAATGTTTTCGATTTTGCCATCGAATCTAAGATTTGGTTAGAATAAAGATCGATCTTTGTCAGGAATATGCAACTTGTATTATCTGGGGGGGCGAAAGGCCACAATATATACTACATCTGACTTGAGTTACAAGAAGATAAATCTAGACAAATACGGAGTCCTAGACCAATACTAATACACCTTAACACCCCTCCTCAAATGCAAAGCGTATGCAATAGCATTGCATTTGAAGAAGTGAAAACTACAAAAAATTGATAATCCAAAATCCACGTCTTGAAAGTGTCGTGTTAGCATGAAGAGTCTTGAAAACCGGTTGAGTCAATCCACAATCGATCGAAGAAGAGATCGACACAGACCGAGAGATGGTCAGAAGAACAACATGTCACAAAAGATCATATTACAAGAAGCCAACAACATATAAGCTCACCAGGAAAAAGAATGTGCGCAGACCAAAGACAATGCGACGATGGCACATCAAAGAAAGACACACACCGCATCAAGAGAAGATGGATTGTCAAAAGATGGCACATCAAGAGAAGCAACCATGCTACACCATATCATAGCCTAAGAAACCAGCGACAAAGAAGGTCGACGGCAAGACAAAGGGCGTAGATCAACTAGCAATGCAAAGGGAGGCCAGAAGAGGACCCGAAAAACAGGCTGACAATAAAGGTACGGTGGACTCCATGACCAGAAAAACACAAGAGAACAATGGACTTTGGTGGACGCAATAGAAAACAGAGCACTAAGTCCAATGACAGACGCACGTGCAAAATACGGTCAAAACGGACACCGTCGAATATCACCGAAGAGTGAAGAGAGACGTGCTAGATAAACGACATGACACTTTTTTTAAGACTAGGCGGGACTTATCCACATCAGAACAACGGGATCCGATCTGGAGGGTGGCCACGATCTGGAGGATGGCCACGAATTGCAGCGCCACTACGAAAAGCAGTAGCAGCGCTCCATTGCACTTGGTTGGGAACGTACTTTTTTTGAGAGTTCAGCCACTTTATTGCTCAAATAACATCAATACACAGTTTGTCACGGATGAAATCTGGGACAGAGTCTTGAAAGAAAGTACTACCACAAAGTTCTTCTCGGCGATCCACAAGGTGAGCTGAATTATTACATAAGCTGCTAATATGACAAAAATTCACCGAAGATAAGGAAGTAGCGAGGGTTTTTATGTCCTCCACTATAACTCCAACCAGCGACCAATCCCTACCAGGAGAGTTGATGCGCTGGATGACGGTCAAGCAATCCGACAGCAAGATGATCCTCTCCAAGCCTTCTTCGCCAGCGAGGGTGACTGCACGCCTAACAACAAGTGCTTCTACAAGTTCAGGCGACGTGACCTCATGAAGAACCTGACTGCAGGCAGCTAGGAATTTTCCGTTGTGGTCCCTGATCATGACGCCGGCCCCCATTTTTGAAGTAGACGAGAACAAAGCAGCATCAACGTTGATGACAACCATACCTTCCGGTGGCGCAGACCAAACAGGAGCTTGTGGAGTCTAACGCCTATGGATAACAGGGGTCTTGAATAAATGCTGCAGGATCTTCTCAATGTATGATTTAATTTGCATTGAAAGGCTGTGTGTGCGCTTCATCGGCTCTTCATTACGGACATTATTGTGAGCACTCCATATATGCCACACAGTCATAGCCAAAGTGACCGCCTCACGGTCGTCTGCTCTTGCCAAAAAATCAAAAACCATACCTTGATGTTGGTGAACTGACTTCAGCGCAAGTGGACAATGTACGCCGTCTTGACCTCACGCCAGACCTCACGGGCGTAGGGACAGAACAACAGGGTATGTTCTAGACGTTCCACACGATGACAGAAGATACAGTTACTGGAGACAGGAACATGGCGGCGGAGTAGTTGGTGTCCACCAGGAAGATAGTCGTGGACCGCTCGCCAAAGGGTAATTTTCATCTTACCCGGCACCTTGATTCACCATAGTTTTTTCCACATCTGCACAACACCTGACGCATCCGAGGACAGTCCATGGCCTGAAGAGTTGCTAGTAATCAGAAGGGACTGCTCTCTCGCCATATTTTATGCGGAGCGAACTGTGTAGGTGCCATACTGAGAAAGTGTCCAGGACGCGAAATCTTCACCTCCAAATCTGCTAATCGGCACACGCAGAATTTTCAGTGCAATATCCTCTTCAAAGATGCTACGAATAGTGTCAGCATCCCAGCCTCCTATTTCCTGGTTCAGCAGAATATTCACTTTTGCATTTGCAGGCAACAACACCAATGTGGACACTCTGTCAGGTGTAAGATCAGGAATCCAAGAATCAGTCACAATGTTGGTACTCTGCCCATAGCCAATACCCAGCGCAAACCTTGGTGAACAATATCTTTGCCAAATAATATACTGCGGTAGGTAAAAGATGACGAGCGAGGACGCGGTGCCTCCCAAACAGAGCAGTTCAGAAAATATCTGCCTTTCAGCACCCTAGCGCACAGAGAAGATGGGTTTGTTAGTAGTCTCCACGCCTGTCGTCCTAGCATCGCCTTGTTAAACAGCACCATATCGCCAAAGCCCATCCCACCCAAGGGTTTCGGTGTTGAGAGCCAGTCACAGGACTTCTAGTGCATCTTCTTCTGACCGTCTTCCATGCCCCACCAGAAATCGGTGATCGCCTTACGGAAAGATGTACAGTTGCCAATAGGGAGTTGAAAACAACTCATAATATAAGCGGGTATTGCCTGGATGATAGCCTTGATAAAAACCTCCTTCCCCGAGCGAGACAGAGGACGATCTGTATAGTTGTTCATCCTTTTCTAGGCTCGGTCGAGTAGGAAACAAAATGACCCAATCGGGGAATGGCCAACTTCAATGGGCATGCCAAGATATGTGTCCTGTAGTGTCTCATCGTGTACACCCAGCTGATTTTTGACCTCCTCATTGATGGCCACATTGCAATTGTTCCCAAAAAAGATAGATGATTTATCATGATTGATTTTCTAACCTGAACCATCGCAATAAAGTTGCAGAGTTGATTTCAACGTAGCCACACTACGCTGATCGCTCTTAGCAAAAAATATACTGTCGTCTGAAAAATAAGGTGTGAGATAACTGGACCCGGACATCCATTACGAATACCCTGCAGCTCTCCCGCAGCTTCCTTCAAATGCAGCAGACATGACAGCCCGCCTGTGCATAAAACAAACAGGTATGGGCTGATGGGATCCCCTTGCCTGATTCCACGAGTCAGTATCACTGGTTTCGTAAGATCCCTATTAACTTTAACAATGTACCTGACCATAGTGACATATCTCATAACTGACTTGATCCAAGAAGGATCATAACCAAGCTTCACCAGACAGCCATGAAGATAGCTCCACTCAACTCTGTCATATGCCTTCATCATATCTATCTTTAGAGCAAAAAAGGGTTTTTTCACACGTTGCCTCCATATAGTATGCAGGCTTTCATAAGCAATTAAAGAATTAGCAGTGATTAGCCTCCCAGGCACAAATGCACTCTGTTATTCAGAGATGATAATAGGAAGAATCAGCTGTAGGCGGTTGGCTAACACCTTAGATGCAATCTTGTACAAGACATTGCATAGGCTAATTGGACGGAAATTCTTGAGCTTGTCAGGATGTGTCACCTTAGGAATTAGAACTATGACAGAATCACACAGCCCCTCCAGTACTAAATCTCCTTCCAAAAAACCCCTTACTGCCGTACATATCTCCTCTTCAAAGAACTCCAAATGAGTTTGGTAGAAGAGTGTCGGGAAGCCGTCCGGCCCCGGCGCTTTGGTTGGACCAATTTGGAACAAAGCCTTTTTAATTTCCTCATTGGTGTACGGTTGGCACATCGTCATGTTCATGTCCTCTGTCACCTTATTCGGAATGGCCTCCAACACATCCTCCATGCGCTCACATGGTTCCGAGCTGAACAAGTCGGAGTAGAAGCTCTCGACCCTACTCTCAATTTCAGCAACATCAATGCACTTTGAGCCATCTTCTCTAGCCAACCCGGTAATTTTATTCGTTCGTCGGCGAACTAGGGTCTCCTATGGTCAGGATGGCTCTGATACCAACTTGTCGACACCCGGATTGAAGAGAAAGCTAACTAACAAGGGTAAGCCTCTCTCCGTTTTATTTTTAATCCCAGATGCCTATTATGCCATACATCACAATCCCAGGATTACCATTTTTGCGAGACATAATAGATTGGATATCACAGTACATAATCCATTACAAACCATAATAAGGTCTTACACAAATAAAGGATCTCATGATCCAATCTTAGTACAATCAAGTAGCAGAATAAATAGCGTAGCGGTGGGGTCCATCTTCAGTATCACAGGAAATGCTGACGATAGGAGATGATCCTAGTTGTCGTAGCCGTCCTGCTGTCCTCATTCACGGTAGTCCTCCTCATAGTCTGCCCATAGGAATAGCTAGGGACAAAGCCATGAGTACTCTTTAAGTACTCGCAAAGTATCACTAACAAGTAAGATAGTTCTAGTAGGAATGATAAGTTCTAAGTTTATTTGTAAAGCTAAGTTTGAAACCTAAGCTGAGTTCAGAAATAAAGAAAGATAAAATAAAGTTTGAAAACACCTAAGTGAGAACTTAGTTATCATAGTCACAACTCTGTGGCGGTCAAGTCATGTCACAATTCATTTCATAAGTCATTTTGAAAACATCTGACAATGGAACAATATGGCCACTCCAACTGTCCATAACCGCGGACGCGACTATTCGAATAGTTTGACACTCTGCAGAGGTGGTACACTTTCACCACAAGATTTGATACATCTGTCAGGGATAACCCTACATCATCATACTTAGTATGCAGATAATCAAACATAACCTTTCCTTTACAAACTCTAGTATAAGCACCTCTCCTATGAGTATGGCCTCCCAGCCATGATCATCTATCATTCTGGGCACTGCATAGGTGGACAATATTGAGAGGTAGCCTCAGCTCAAACCTCTCCCGCGAGGGAACTAATACTAATTCATATAAACTTCCGGCTAAGCCTTACCCAATTCAGGTATTGTGGTTGTATGGTAAAATTGGAATGGTATCGCATCCGAACCCAACCATCAGTTTTTGTAAAAGGGCTAACTCTCATGCCTCAACATTTTCATCATCATCATAAACCATTTGTGTTTCTCAACACATGTCGAAACATCTCAATAGAATGACTCATCATTCCAAGGTTTTCACAAGTCATTTTCACCAAGTATTCCCATCTAAAATGATCTAGTTTTGGTTTAGCTCTAAACTACTAAGTTAAGAGTGTTCACTAATGTGGGATGCTAATCTCAATCTCATGCCATAGAATGACATCTAAGTCTAACTAGATAGGTCAAGTTTTATACTCTTTATGCTACCTTTAAACAAGTAAAGGACTTTGGTAAAGTAAAGAAGGTAAAGCTTGTAAATAAAACTTGGAGTAGGTATAAGTCAAAATGGTATAACCAAAGCATGCCTAATGCATTTTGCTTGGGTTATATAGCTTGCAAGGGTTAGCTTGCATTGTTAATGATGGATTTCAAGTAATCACTTGCATAGTTAACTTGTATAATGCTAGCTTGCCTTGTGTAGTGTAGTGGTTGAAATTCTCTTCCTCCTCCTCTTGGTAGAACTCCTCCTCCTCAAAAGCTTGGTCGGTACTATCGTCTATAAATACATACGAGATACACAATCACAAAACAATACTTAACTAGTCTACTTAGCACACTAAGGCACACATTTGATGATCTACTATCATCACAAACATCACAGGGTTTAATGAACTAGCTTCATTCTTTTTATTTGAGAAAAGTAATTTCTACTCATTGAAATTAACTAAGATTTAATATTCTCCAATTAAAATATGGGATCATGTGGACACATGTCATCACCACATATTATAACATGTGGGAATGTGATTTAAAGGTTGGACCACATTTTAATAAGTTTAAGTTTAATAATTAAAGATTTAAAGTGACTAGAAATGCCTATATAGCATTAATTTGGTACTAGTCCAAAGTCACTGCATGCAAACCTTAATATTATTACATATTGAGATAGGTATGGTTAAATGTAATTTTGGAGAGTTGGAATCGACTCAAAAGCTACTATGGTTGATTTTATAAAAATGTTTGAATGTGCAAAAGCTTCTCTCTTGTTATTTTTACTAGGATAGATCTCTAACTCTAAAAGATTTAAATCCAATGGTATTGGATAGAGATTTTCATTAGCTTTCCAACAAAATTGTAATCAATCAATTTGGATTTATAAAACTCTCTGAGTTCATTTTTAAACTAAGGGACATAATCTAGTTTAAGTCTAAAAAGAAAAATCCTAATTTGAATTAACTGGGTCGCGCGAGAAACTAATTGGGCTGGCCCAGATTCACTCCATGCCGCTGAGGGCTACTGACAGGGGGGTTCGCCTGTCAGTGGCTCATTACACGCGAAGCGGTACGGGGCGATACGGACCGCAGGATTAGAACGAGATCAACGGCTCACGGTCGTCGTCGACGGCGGACTCGTCGCAGGCAAGACTGAACCCTAGCGGCTCGGTGGGGTGTAGTGGGGATGTACCGGGGCTCTAGCTAGTGCAGCGAGGCAGGCAAACAAACGAGACGACGACTGCGGGCTCGGGCGAAGTCGCGGCAGAGGGTGAGGTGGACGAAATCGACGGCAGCGTCTCCTCCTCTACTGCGGCGGTCTCCAGCTCAATTCCGGTGAGAGGCTGCTCGAACTACTTCGGCGAGAGGTGGGGAAGTACTGGTGGTGAGAGGGGAGTGGAATGGTGTGGCGATTGAGGCTGGGAAAGGCCTCCTTATATAGGCTCAAGGAGGGGACCGAAGGGGCGACTACGAGCTCGTCGGTGACGATGATACAGGGTGCTATCGGCATGGGCGGCATAGGCAGACGGTGGCTTGCCTCCTGGCGGTCCTCTACGGTGTTATGGCACGGACAAGGGAGGTGCTCGATGGGGTTCCTGGCGACTGTGGGTCGCATGGCGGTGCACGGCCATATATGGCGGGGTGAGGTGGTCAAGGCGAGCGGCATGCGCGGTCTGCGGTCGAGGCGTGGTCTATGGCGTGCTGGCGGTGAGGGCGCTCTGGCGTGCTCTGGCGCGACGCAGAGACTTAGTGCGGCGCGGCTCTAGGGTGGTCCAGGGGCTAGGAGGGGCCGTAGGGTGGACCGTGGGTGGCGGTGAAGTCACGCCTCACTCCCTGGAGCGGTGGAGAGGGGCTGGCGGTCTGCTGTGGTTTGGGCACGATCGGCCGGCGATCATGGCCTCGGTGCGGCGTTGCACTGGCTCCAGGGGCTAGGGGATGGGCTAGTTTTGGTCTGGTTGGGTCTGGGGGAGACCAAGATGACTAATGTGGCTCAAATGGCTCGACAATTTGGTTGAGTGGTTTGTCACATGCTTAAGCATTTGTGGTTTCTTGGAATTTTGAAATGGAGTTCATTTGGATGGTTTTTTGAAATAGTGGGATCTAGACATATGAACTAGATTCAATTTTCAATTGTCATTTAATATTAGAGTTTGAAATTTTTTGGGAGATCACAAAGTGGGCCTTGGTACATCACTACTTGTACTAGCAAGGGGTGCAAAGATCCACAATTGTTTATGTTGGAAAATGAGTGCTAGGAATACCCAAAGTGGGTTAGGTGATTAAAATGGCAAAAGTGACCATTTCCTTTATTTAATTCTTTCTGATTTTTTTCTTTGGTTTTTGCTTGGGAATGATCTAGATGATGTGACATTCATCATAGAACCATTTTACAACCATTAGAACACACAATCATGGCATTTCAAACAACTCCTATTTTAAATGCACACACATATGAATGCTTAAAGATTTTTAAATGGAAAAAGTTTTTGTTAACCCTAACTTGGGTAGATTTGATATTGATTAACCTTGATTAAAGTTTTGGGATGTTACATAAAACCCAATAGCTCCACGGACAATGGTTGCTTCCAAAATAGTACCAGGCCACCACTCTGGCCATCACTACTAACACCCAAGCTGTTTGTGAATCCTAAAGACCACATAAAATCTAGGATCTCTTATCCTTCATCTTCGTCTCTAAAAGAAAACGGATATCGGGTCGGTATTTCTTAACAAGACACTTGAGCTCGCTAACCGTCGAGTCTGACCCAAGTCCTCGATAGTTCCACACCATGCATTTCATTGCGTTTGGCGGGGCTGAGATTCAGCTGCCGCCTGATCCGCCGATTGAAGAGTTGCACTATTCTTTTGTTTCTTGTTAGAATCATCGCTCTGGACTTCAGTGCTGACAGCTGCACCTATAGCCACCGAAGCACCAGCCTTGCTAGCCTCATCATCATCAACATTTTCAGAGAAATTTTTGAGTATAAGCTAGACTGTCGACCTAGGAACATACATCTGCTTACGCTTTTGTCCAACAGTCTTCCCACCTTCCCCTGTCACAACCTTGTTTTTGCCCGCCCCATTGTTCTTCATCACCCGGGGTTTGCGAGGTTTTACTGGAGAGGTTACCTCCGGCTCTTTATTCACTTTATTTGCTGGTTTAGTACTAGTGCCCTGGCTAGACATAGTAGCTTGCTCAGATGACGCTTTCTTCCATTGTGCATCATGTACACAGAGTCTCTCGTTGTTCCAAGGAAGCAAGCCATTTTCATCTCTGGCTACAGGAGTTGGGCATGTAATGGAGGAATGCCCAAGAAATCCGCATGAGAAACAATATATCAGGAGCTTTTCATACTTGATCTCATAGTAAAAAGTTGTCTACAAACTAGGCGATTCCACAGCAACACATCACATAAAGGGCTTTGTGATATCCACATTAATCCTGACCCGTAGGTACTCACCCCAAGCACGACCTTTTTGATCCACTTCCACCTTCTCCACCTTGCCAATCATACTAGCAAGAGCACCACCTCTCTCCGCGTTCATCAACGGAAAGGGCAGACCGTAAATTCTCACCCACAATAGAAGGCGATCAAAAACTACATCTTTTGGATGCACCTTAGGGTCAAATTCCTTCAACAAAATTGCATTCTTCCCCATGACCCATGGTGAACCATTAATCACACGTTTCTTGTCCCCTTCTGATTCAAATTCTGCTAAGAAGAAATTAGCCCCTAAGGGACGCACATTCATACCTTTATGATTCCCCCATGCCGGTTTGATCGCCCCAGAAATTGTGTTCACATGGTATGTATTTGGCACCAGGACTCTTCCCACGAGCGCCCATTCTGGGCATCGAGTGGTGACCTCATCTCTGTGTTGAGGACGAACTTTTTTGACTCCTTGGAGGTGATCTTGAGGCGGCCCATCATCACCATAACTCCGTCACCCGCACTAGACTCCAAGGTCACAGCCTTAGACGCACTTCTTCCCGCAGCACCATCCGCCGCCGTGATCGCCTCGGTAGTACGGCTGATCGCCACCGCCAACTTTCCTTCCACCGTCGTCTTCCAGTTATCAGCCATCTGCTCGTGAGACAGATCTGATCTCCCTCGTCGCCAAGGGTGGGTTGTAGACCAGGTCTACCCCTTTCTCACCCCGAACTAGAGAGGAAACCTGGATCAATCCACGCAGAGGACAAGACAATCGGATCACGAGAACACCGAGATGCACCGCCGAGGAGATCTCAGGGGCACCAAACGAAGCCTCAAAACCCTAAGTTCGCCGATCGCTAGAGAATTCGTGAAAACCTAGGAAAACGGGCACACAATGTGCGCTAGCTACAGGGAACGTACTTGGGCAGGCAGGGAGAAGTGCATGCGGAAGACCAGCAAGCAGAGACGCGCGTAAAGTAGAAGGGATGAAGAATTGAGTCGTGAATCAGCCGAGCAGATCGACAACAACACCAACCAGATCAATCAGGACTAGTCCACCTCATCGGGCCAACACCAACCAACCAGATCGATCAGAGATAAATCAGCCAACATCCAGACGAGGAACATAACAATGGCATGAACATATGGGACAACATTATGGGGTTTAGGAACTAGTAAGAAAGGACAGCAGCGGCACGAACGACACACGAGATTGAAAAAGGAGCACAGCGACAACCAAGAGAAACAACGGCGGCACAAAGACATAGCACGAGTGAGGTACTGGTTCAGTGAGAGCTGGAATTAAGTTAGAAAATTACCAGAATGCCCTCAGGAAATTCCCAAAGGTAGTTCTAGAGGGTATTTGTCTTTTTACCCAGATTTATTTTACAAAAGCTTTTGGCTTAACTCCAAAGACACATTATAGGTATTTAGAATACCTTTCTGTAGAAATTGGAAGCAACCTTTTTGGAGTTATGGAACTATTGTGATGATTTATCTAGTGATAACACTATGGGAACAAATGTTTTAATTCTTAAAATTCCTCAGAATCTCAATAAATCATGAGCTCCTGGGTTTTGATAGATATTGGTGGGCCACCTCACAAAGAGTTGAAACCAACTCAAAATATGGTACTAATTGATCTGTAGAATTTTCTGAAATCAGATTTGTCCTGATTTTGTTATTTATACAAGGGCCAAACTCTTGTGCACATTGGCATGGAACCAAGGTCCGTTGATGGGTAAAATTAATATCTAATGGATGAATCTTATTTCATGTTAAATGGATCTAGGGAGTTCCCGGAGGAATTTATTGGTTGAGATGGATACATCTTAGTAGACAATTTGCCAATGAATAATAACAATTATTTTTGGCAAAAGACTAGTTTTGCATGTTGCATAACACACTAAGGTACTTGTTAGAAATGGTGATCTGGGCAAAAAGTGTATTTTCCATTTGTATTTTGATTTAAACCAAACTGGAAATTTTCAGATTTGGAAAAGATATATATAAAAGGAAAAGGGAAGAATAGCCCCGCGGGCCTGATTATGGAGAGGCAGCTGGGCCGCACAGGGGCGGGCCGGCCCAGCTCGCCAAGGAATGCACGCGGGAGGGATTCGAATTCCCTGACAGGCCAGCCCCACCAGTCAGTGATGGTGGCCACCGAACCAGTAAGAGGTGCCCTGGGTCGCCCGATCAAGGGATGATGGACGGTTGTCCATCGTCGTCTTCCCCTGGAGCGAGGCGGCAGCGCCGAACCCTAACGCGAGCAGAGGGAGGCCGGGGGATTGCCTGGGGAGCTCGGGAGATGGCAGGGAGGCGACGAGGCGACGAGGAAGTCGGTGACTACCTCAGGGATGGGCGGCAAGGGTAGGTGCAGCCTCTGTAGGGGCCTCGCACGAAGAGTGTGAGGGTGCACACTCGGTAGCTCGTCGGAGGCGCTTCTAGGGAGCCTACATGTAGAAGAGGAGGGTCGGGGTTGTTAGCGCTAGTTTCGAGGATACTAAGAATGCCAAAACAAAGAGTAGAAGAGTAGGAGGGAGACCACCAAGTCGGTTTCTTGCAGAAAACCGAGAGAGAGAGATCAACTTCTCCTACGCGAGATAGTGTATGGGAGGAGCTCTGAAGCTAGGGGACGGTAGATCAGGGGGAGAGGAGTGTGGGAAGGCCACATGCAAGTGGAGTGGAGCAGGGGAGAAGGAGATGTGCTCGATTTTCTGCCATGGCCAAGAAGCTCTCTTCCTTCTCTCTCTCAACCAGCACAGGGCAGGGGAGAGGGAGTGGTGCTCGGGGGAGGTGAGTGGGAGTGGGAGGGAGAAAATGAGAGGCCGAGAGGGGGCTGGCCAGCCTCTGGCCCTTTTATCTCGAGTGGGGGAGGTCCATGATGGACAAAGTCCATGCGGAGCATGGGCGAAGGCAAGACAAGGGCATTGGTCGAGGAGGGCGATGTTGGTGGTATGTGGGTCCATTAGCTCGACCAGAGAGAGAGGGGAGTGGAGGTGGCTACTATTGCTTTTAATATACAAGATATTTTGCAAGATATGCCTCCCATTCTCTCATACAAGCACATGAGACAAAAAGAGAGGTGAGCTACAGTCTAGCACGACCAGAGAGAGATGTGTTTGCTGTGGTGCATTGCTTTGTAGGTTTGGAGGGATTTGGAGAAGGCTTTGGATCCTGTTTTGAGTTTGCACAATTTGATCACAAATGTTCTTGTGAAGGAAGTTGAATAATTCTCATTTAGCAAGGTGGGGTAAAAGGTACTGGTGTGTAGATAGGGTCGATGCATAACCCTAGGAATTATTTGGGATTTTTTAGATAAGTCTAGATTCACTTTATATCAATTATTCAGATAGTGCAGAAATGGTTTTTAGGAAGTTATTTGATATTTTTGAATTGTACAAGTTGAGTTTTTTATGTGAGATGGTCCCAAATGTGAATACACACTTAGGGGAATTTTCCCAAGATTTATGGAGGCTTAAAAGTATTTAAAACTTTTATTATTCCATTTTTGCCATTTGAGAAAAAGAGCAAAAAGGAATAATAAAGGATCTCAAAGATATTTATTTTGAGATGGGAAAGTAGGGTATGATATATGGACCTCAATTGAGCAAAATGCTGGAGAAGTGTTTTGGCAAAAACCAAACTTTCCCTTGGGAAAGGAGTTTTGGAGATTTTGTCTATTAAAGAGATGAATTAGATTTGGAGCAATAATAATTATGGATAATATTTGATAAATCTTGATGATTAAGGTAGATGATGTATACAAGGTGTAACAGGCATTTTCAACCTTGGGATTGGGAATCCAAGTTGATTTTGGTGAAAACTAGAGATTTAAGGATCTTGGGTAACATTGTTTTCATGCCACCAAAACCTTGTTGGATCTTGGATCTCAAGGCTCCCCTTGGGGCATGGTATATATGGATGGATAGACCAAGTGATCTAGATTGCAATGGTGTAGAGGTTTGAGCTTGATACTACTTGAACTCACCAAGAACTGATTTCAAACTTTGAATAAAATAAGCCTGCCACGGCAGATTATCAACTAGCATTCAAAACCTTGTGGGTTTAGAAGCACAAAGATCCAGTTGGAACAAGTGAAGTAGATATTTATACACCTATATGAGTAGAACAAAACCATGCACAGAGTTGGTCCTTAGAAGGTGGGATGATGGTGTGAGGTTCTGTCAAAGTAGGCATGTTGATAAGATTTGCAGGAAAAGTTATTTTCTTGCCTGCAAAACCATCAAGAACAAGTGGGTTGGAGGATGATCTAACCAAGGGAAAGAGTGGGCCTTGTTAGTACTTAGGATGGTTAACAACATGGTTTAAATGCATTTTTATAAATGCACAAGGGTTTAGAGAAGGAGGCACTCAAAAAGGTGATGTTGAAACAGATTCCAGACTGCCAAATTTGGCAGGTTTGGGGTTTTTGACTAAATTATGAGAGGGGATGTTTTGATGGGTTGCAAGGTACCAAACCATCACAAAGTGGATGATGTTGAAGTGTATATTGAGTAGAACGGTTCCATGCTTGATATTGGTCTTCATTAACTTGGAAGCTTCTAGAATTAGATCACTTCAGAGCTGATGCGGTTAAGGGTTTTTAGATGATTACTTAGTGGCTAGAGATCAGATCCATATTGTATTCTTGCTTAGGGTTTGGGGATTTTAAATTTTCTTGATCCTAGAGGATGAGCTCCTAGAGTAGCTCATACTACTTCTAAGCAATCAAGTCAAACAGCAGATCAAGGCAACTCATTTTACAAACAAATCAACTACTACTAGGGTTACCATCAAGCTTAGATTGAGGTAAGGATGGGCAATTTTTAAAGGTTGGAGTTTGAGTAAGGTAAGAGTTCTTGGTATCCCTACCAAGAGTAGAATTCAAAAGTTTTATACAAGGTTTTGAAAATCCTAGAGGTAGGAGTAGTTGAAGGTTCTATCTTGAAAACATAAGGAGATTATATTATATATCTCTCCATAGTTTTGTTAATAGAAGCTACTAAAATAGTTTTGGTTACATAAGCATCTTGCCTCATGTTTTGAAATGCCAGAACATTTGAGAGTATGTAAAATGAGCCAGGATAGTTTTGTTAAATAGCTTTTTGACAACTGATGTTGAGGTAAGGAGTATATCATAAGATGTACAATCAGAAGCATAAGCACATACAACAACATGCAAGCACTGCACAATTAAATAAGAAAAAGCTTTTGTTCCCCCTAATTTTTGCATTCTGGTCAACTAATCAGGGTTGCTGAAATTGGAATCTTACAGACCTTTGCCCCTTAAAAGAATCTTGTCCCAAGATTCTAGAGAGTAAGGTTAGGGGATTTGTGTTGGAGTTGTTACTATGTGTTTCTCGCGTACTAACTTGTCGGTTTTGTCTTTGAACAGGTCACTACGACAATGAGGTTGAACTTCAATCGTCTTGGATGCACGAGTATTGAGCAGGCTTCAATCGGGATTGTGAGGGGTGATCTTCCTTCTATAAGGATTTATTGCATTTCTCTTAAGGGATCATTGTATCCTAGTTTATTTCTTTGTGTCTACCTGCTGGATTGCTTCTGGCAGAGGGTATTTCTATTTTGTGGGAAAGACGCAGTCTTTCCCCCTTAAGGTTAAACTAGGGTGGCTCGGAGTTAACGCGGTCCTTCTTTCTTGGAGTCGTCAGATCTGGTACTTTTTCTGGAGTATCTTTTGGTAGATAGTCTTCGGGAATTGAGTGGAAAGACGTAGTCTTTCCACCTTAGAGCTTTACATGAGGTCATCGGGGTTGGGGTAGATCCTTCGTCTTGGAGCAGAGGCGTGACGCTTGAGTTGAGGTCTTCGGGTGACACCTTATTGCGACTACCTTGCTGCAATGGTTACCTAACAAAGCTTTAAGTAGTTAGGTCGGAGAAAGCACTACTAGGAAACAGCTTATCAGTGGTGCACCTTTTTCACTATCCGTGGCACATTTCCTAGTCGCCACTGATACCTCGCCACTGATAACTATCTTCTGTGGTGCATTTCAAAATGCGCCACAGAAGTCTCGAACTTCAGTGACGCATATGGCCAATATGCGCCACAGAAGTTTTTTTCCAAAATTCAAAAAAAAGACGGGCTAGATCTCAAACTTCTGTGGCACATATGGCCAATATGCGTGACAGAAGTTTTTTTTTCAAATTTCAAAAAAAAACCAGGCCAGATCTAGATTTGGCCGGAGTTGTTGTTTTTGTTGTTGGTGGTGGTGGTGGTGGCTGGAGGAGGGCTAGGAGGAGGTTGCCGGAGTTGGTGGTGGAGGAGGAGGAGGAGGAGGTTGCTAGAGTTGGTGGCGGAGGAGGAGGAGGTTGCCGGAGTTGGTGGTGGTGGAGGAGGAGGAGGAGGTCGCTGGAGTTGGTGGTGGAAGAGGAGGAGAAGGAGTTGGTGGTGGAGGGGAGGAGAAGTGGGGAGGGGAGAAGTGGGGAGGAGAGAGGAAGTGGGGAGGGGAAGAAAAAGGAAAAAGGGAGGGAGAAGGGCGCCGGCGGGATTCAAATTTCGAATCCCGCCCAAGACTTCTGTGGCGCATATGGGGGAAATGCGCCACAGAAGTTTCTCCTCCTTTTTTATTATTTTTCAGGAAAAAATCTTCTGTCTGCCATAACTTTTTACTCTTTTGGAATTTGGGGAATCTACAAAATCTTCAACTGCTTCCAGCGTTGAAATCGAGTAGAAAATTTCGAGACGGTCATTTTGATAGGTTAAAGATTTTTTTCCGACATCGTATGCAAAAGTTATAGCCGTTTTACGGTGCCATGACCTATTTTTGCAAAATACATCGAAATTCATGTTTTTCAATTTTGTCTAGATCTATACCTTAAAATCTAACTACGACTTAAAGGAATTATTTTTTTGAAGTTTCTATCATTTTTGTTTATTTTTTACAAAACTAAAAAGGCGATCCACGGGGGGGGAGATCTGTTTACCCCCTATAAGTTTGTTCTGTGGCGCATATACCTATATGGGCCACAGAAACATCACTTTCTGTGGCGCATATGGACATATGCGCCATAGGAATTTCTCCCGCTTTTTTTGCTGCTTGGTCCCATCAACCTTCTGTGGCACATACGTCTATATGCGCCACAGAAGTTTGGCACTTCAGTGGCGCACACGAAAATATGCACCACAGAAATATGGACTTCTGTGGCGTATATTGGTTTCGTGCGCCACTGAAGTGCCAAACTTCTGTGGCGCATTTTTTCTAGTGCGCCACTGATATATATCTGGGGCGCATAGTTTTACATATGCGCCACTGAATATCTTGTCTATCTATAAGTTGTTTCCTAGTAGTGAAGTTAGCGGTTTACGACACGTCTTGATAGTCTTCAGTCGCGGTAGGGAAGTTAAATTCGGAGAGACGTCTTCACTTGAATTCTTTGTGTTGCTTCTACTCGATGGCGAAGTGGATTTGTTGTCATCATGCTTCCTTATCATCCGGATTTAGGGGGTATTTCTAACCTTCTAGGGAGGGACTTCTCGTTGTTTTGGGTAGGGTCGGCTAGAATAGTTAGTCTCCTGTGGTGGTCGGAAGCTCTAGTATACCAAAGGTTAGTGTAATTAGGTCTTCACTTATTGTCTTGGTAGGTAAGTCTGGTGGTTTCTTCCGGATAGTGAAGATTCTTCGGAGATCGACTTCCGACTTCAACGAGATTCTAGCTATAATAGACTGATGAACAAGGGAGTGTTGCGCTATTGACGAGTCTTGAGAGTTTAGTTGGACGAGATATGTCATCCTGCTGAGGTGAAGTCTTCGAGTTGTCCTGACTAGTCGATGTCGAACTCCTAGTTCTTCTGATGCTTTTCCGCTCCTATACTCCCGAGGTTAGTCTGGGTTCTCGTTAGCGACAACTAATAGGGGTGCTTGAGGTACTTGGTGGTGTATCAATCCTCAAAAAACAATTTACGGAGGTTAAATCAGACCATACAAGGCGAACAAAGCGAGGGGATCGCAATGTCCTCGGCAAACATCACACATCAAGTAACACATGTGGCACTTAGGCAAGAAAACACGGTCAACGTTAGGGACCAAGGAGTTAACTACTCGCGATGTAGGGGAATCCTATTCTTAGGACTATTGACCTTAGATATCGTATTTCTTCAAGTCGGAGTCACTATCTTGCAGATGAAGCCTTTGTCATATCTTGGACGCTTCTTGATAGTGCAACACCCGATGTCTTTTGATTGTGAGGATTCCGCTGGTAGAGCGATATTGTAGTCTCCTTGTGTTTGCTAGTATTTGCTTGTCTTCCTCTTGTTCTCATTGTCTTCACCGGGTTCTAGATCCTAGTTATTTATAATCTGTAGGTTTGAAGTTTGGACGAGAGTTAGAGGAAACCATGTTTGAAATCCTTTAGATTAGGAGAGGATAAGAAGTAGAATCTTTCGAAAAGCTTTGAGAAAATAGTTTTTGAAAGTCAGGGTTTTCAAAATAACGTTCCTGTCTAACGGCCATACTATCTAAGGTTCTCCTGCAGTCAGGATGGCTCTGATACCAAGTCTATGGGGCCCCCGGATTAATCCTCCGAGAATCCCTGTTATGCATACAACCACGATCCCATGATCAGTTAGTCGTGGCACATAACCGACAAGTATCAAAGTAAACATCCAATACATAATGAATACATGTCATACCTTATTTGCCATTATGGCTACATCAATCAACATCAGCGGAACTTGATTAAGCATAGATCCTAAGCCATGCCTTAACCTACAGGCAACTGACTGGGAGAACGTCCTAGCTCGCATAGTCGGCCACTTCACCTTCTTCTTGATATCTGACCAAGTTAATAGCCAGGGACAATGCTAGTGAGTACTTTGAATGTACTCACAAACCACCTTAATAGAATAATAAAACAAGAGGATATGCAATATGGCTGTGGCAATAGGTGGGCTCCAAATGGAGGTTCTTTTCTCAAATAGTTTCTCCTGTAGATATAGCATCTACATAACTTTGTTAAAAACTTTTGTAAAACATTTTGGAAACCTTTTGGGAAAACATTAGGACTGGGTCACCCATTTGTTCTTTCCTTTCCGTCATCCCATGACCAAACTCCTTTCATTCCTTTCTGACCATCCCATGGTAAAAATAGGTATCCTTTCCGACCATCCAATGGTCAAAACATTTCCAAAGCCATTTCTTTTTCAGAAAACTCCTTTTTGAAAACAAAACCAACACCGCTATACAGAAGTTTGTCCAACCCGTCCATAACAGCGCACATGGCTATTCGAATAGATTTACGCTCTGCAAAGGTTGTACACTTTACCCACACCATCCTGGTACACTACCCTGATCTACACCGATCGTGGGTCGAGTAACCGATCAAGACTCTCCGGATGCCCACTCCAATATAAGTGCCTACCCTATGAGTGTTGCTCCCCCCAACACCAGGACGCCCTATATAGTTCTCAAGCCAACCAGGGAGATTTTTCCCACTTCGCAAGTGTGCGCTTTCAATGAGGGGCTCATAGTAACACGTGGAGGCCCATAGACCCTTCGTTCCTTCTCAGGTCCATGTCTCACATGGACCCTTATAGGAGAAGGCCCACCCTCTGGGGATTGTTATATCCCCCTGTAGTAGTTGTGAGGCATCTTATACCAGAATAGACAAACATCAAATCCAGCCCTATCCCATTCCAGAGTAATGTGGTTGCACAGGGTAATTTGTTATAGCTAAACTGCAAAAAACCGGGTGCACTTTCGTAAACATTTTTCCTCCGGTTTTCCTCCAGCATTTTGTAAAACAAATCCTTTTTATTTCTCAACATGTCTTGGGAGGTCCCACCTCACCAAGGTTTTATCATAAAACATTTGGTAAAACTTTTTCGGGGGTCTTCCCATCCTCTAGTTTTGCTTCGGCTAAAACGGGGTCTCTAGAGGGTTATGGTGATATACACCATCTATTCTACTAGGGGCCAATAGGTGTCATCAAGGGGTTTGTACTTAATAGTACAAAAGTGTAATAGTTCGGAGGAGCCAACCACTACCATATATTCATCAACATATAGTAAAACAGTGCAGTTTTAATAAACTGTAGATAAAACATGCATAATTAAAATAGTAGGACAAGCCTTATGAGAAGAAGGTGGCCTGCCTGAGATCAGCAATATGGCATAATTGTCCCTGGACTTCTTCTTAGAATACCCAATAATATAAAATAATAACCATCTTCTTCTGATCTCCGAGATAATCGCAACTATCGTCGTCAGGGAGCACACATGCAAACAAGCAAGAGCACAATCAACACAAGGCATACAATCAATAATACATAAATCAAACAATGAACAATAAAAGTTTACAAATCAGAAGGTCTTAGGAAGAATGGATTTGATAAGATTGGCCTTCTCTTGGAAACATGGAAGAAAATCCATTAGGATTTATAGCCGAGGAATTACCTAAGAGGGGTTTTGGACCAAGGACATATTATGTATGATACCATAGTGTAAAAATGACACCAAAAGATAGGAGTTTATAAAATGAAACCAACAAAAGTGGTTTCACTATTTTATCACTTTTCTTTAATTTCTTATGAATATTCTAGTGATAAAAGCTCTAGTTTTAGGAAATAATTCACCATAAAAGGTCTGGAGCTCCAAAAATTATTTCCTTGGATGGTTAGGTAGGGTTTGAGGTACTGGTTCAGTGAGAGTTGGAATTAAGTTAGAAAAATTACCAGAATGCCCTCAGGAAATTCCCAAAGGCAGTTCTGGAGGGTATTTGTCTTTTTTTTCCAGATTTATTTTACAGAAGCTTTTGGCTTAACTCCAAAGACACATTATAGGTATTTAGAGTACCTTTCTATAGAAATTGAAATCAACCTTTTTGGACTTGTGGAACTACTGTGATGATTTATCTAGTGATAACACTATGGGAACAAATGTTTAAATTCTTAAAATCCTCAGAAGCTCAATAAATCATGAGCTCCTGAGTTTTGATAGATATTGGTGGGCCTCACAGAGAGTTGAAACCAACTCAAAAGCTAGTACCAATTGATCTGTGGAATTTTCTGAAGTCAGATTTGTCCTAATTTTGTTATTTCTACAAGGGCCAAACTCTTGTGCACCTTGGCATGGGACCAAGATCCTTTGATGGGTAAAATGAATATCTAACAGATGAACCTTGTTTCATGTTAAATGGATCTAGGGAGTTCCCTGAGGAATTTATTAGTTGAGATGGATACATCTTAGTAGATCATTTACCAATGAATGATAACAATTATTTTTTGCAAAAGACTAGTTTTGCATGTTGCATAACACACTAAGGTACTTGTTAGAAATGGTGATCTGGGCAAAAAGGGTATTTTCCATTTTTATTTTGATTTAAACCAAACTGGAAATTTTTAGATCTGGAAAAGATATATATAAAAGGAAAGGGGAAGAATAGCCCCGCGGGCCTGATTCTAGAGAGGCAGCTGGGCCGCACAGGGGCGGGCCAACCCAGCTTACCAGGGAACGCGCGCGGGAGGGACTCGAATTTCCTGACAGGCCGGCCCCGCCATTCAGTGATGGTGGCCACCGAACCAGTAAGAAACGCCCTTGCCGCCCGATCAAGGGACGATGGACAGTTGTCCATCGTCATCTTCCCCCAGAGCGAGGCGGTGGCGCCGAACCCTAACACAAGTAGAGGGTGGACGGGGGATTACCTGGGGAGCTCGGGAGATGGCGGGGAGGCGACGAGGCGACACAGAAGTCGGCAACGACCTCGGGGATGGGCGGCAAGGGTAGGTGTAGCCTCGGCAGGGGCCTCACGCGAAGAGGGTGACGGTGCACACTCGGTAGCTCGTTGGAGTCGCTTCTAGGGAGCCTGCATGTAGAAGAGGAGGGTCAGGGTTGTTAGAGCTGGCTCCGGGGATACTAAGAGTGCCAAAACAAAGATTAGAAGAGTAGGAGGGAGACCACCAAGTCGGTTTCTTCAAGAAAACCGAGAGAGAGAGAGATCAACTTCTCCTAGGCGAGACAGTGTATGTGAGGAGCTCTGAAGCTAGGGGATGGTAGATCAGGGGGAGAGGAGTGTGGGAAGGCCAAATGCAAGTGGAGTGGAGCAGGGGAGAAGGAGATGTGCTCGATTTTCTGCCATGGTCGAGAAGCTCTCTTCCTTCTCTCTCTCGATCAGCATAGGCCAGGGGAGAGGGAGTGGTGCTCGGGGGAGGTGAGTGGCAATGGGAGGGAGCAAATGAGAGGTTGAGAGGGGGCTGGCCAGCCTCTGGCCCTTTTATCTCGAGTGGGGGAGGTCCATGATGGACAAAGTCCATGGGGAGCATGGGGGAAGGCAGGACAAGGGCATTGGTCGAGGAGGGCGGCGTTGGTGGTATGTGGGGCCATTAGCTCAACCAGAGAGAGAGAGGAGTGTAGGTGGCTGCTTCTTCTTTTAATATACAAGATATTTTGCAAGATATAACTCTCCTTCGCTCATACAAACACATGAGACAAAAAGAGAGGTGAGCTACAGTGTAGCACGGCCAGAGAGAGATGTGTTTGTTGTGGTGCATTGCTTTGCAGGTGTGCAGGGATTTGGAGAAGGCTTTGGATCATGTTTTGAGTTTGCACAATTTGATCAGAATGGTTCTTGTGAAGGAAGTTGAATAATTCTCATTTAGCAAGGTGGGGTAAAAAGTACTGGTGTGTAGATAGGGTCGATGCATAACCAATTGAGGGTGTGATATATGGACCTCAATTGAGCAAAAGGTTGGAGAAGTGTTTTGGCAAAAACCAAACTTTCCCTTGGGAAAGGAGTTTTGGAGATTTTCTCTATTAAAGAGATTAATTAGATTTGGAGCCATAATAATTATGGATAATATTTGATAAATCTTGATGATCAAGGTAAATGATGTAGAAAAGGTGTAACAAGCATTTTCAACCTTGGGATTGGGGAATCCAAGTTGATTTTGGTAAAAACTAGAGATTTAAGGATCTTGGGTAAGATTGTTTTCATGCCACCAAAACCTTGTTGGATTTTGGAGCTCAAGGCTCCCCTTGGTGCATGGGATATATGGATGGATAGACCAAGTGATGTATATCGCAATGGTGTAGAGTTTGGAGCTTGATCCTGCTTGAGCTCACCAAGAATTGATTTCAAACTTTGGATAAAATAAGCCTGCCATGGCAGATTATCAACTAGCCTTCAAAACCTTGTGGGTTTAAGAAGCACAAAGATCCACTTGGAACAAGTGAAGTAGATATTAATAGACCTATATGAGTATAACCCAACCATGCACATAGTTGTTCCTTAGAAGGTGGGATGATGGTGTGAGCTTCTGTCAAAGTAGGCAAAGTTATTTTCTTGCCTGCAAAACCATCAAGACCAAGTGGGTTGGAAGATGATATAACCAAGGGAAAGATTGGGGCTTGGTAGTCCTTAGGATGGTTAACAATATGGTTCAAATGCATTTTTATAAATGCACAAGGGTTTAGAGAAGGAGGCACTCAAAAAGGTGATGTTGAAACAGATTCTAGACTTAGCCAAATTTGGCAGGTTTAGGGTTTTTAACTAGATTATGAGAGGGGATGTTTTTGATGGGTTGCAAGGTACTAAACCATCACAAAGTGGATGATGTTGATGTGTCTTTTGAGTAGAAGGGGTCCATGCTTGATATTTGTCTTCATTGACTTGGAAGCTTCTAGAATTAGAACACTTCAGAGCTGATCTGGTTATGGGTTTTTAGATGATTACTTAGTGGCTAGAGATCAGATCCATCTTGTATTCTTGCTTAGGGTTTTGGGATTTTAAAGTTTCTTGATTCTAGAGGATGATATCCTAGAGTAGCTCATACTACTTCTAAGCAATCAAGTCAAACAGCAGATCAAGGTAACTCATCTTACAAACAAATCAACTACTACTAGGGTTACCATCAAGCTTAGCTTGAGGTAAGGATGGGCAATTTTGAAAGGTTGGAGTTTGAGTAAGGCAAGAGTCCTTGGTATCCTTACCAAGAGTAGAATTCAAAAGTTTTATACAAGGTTTTGAAAATCCTAGAGGTAGGAGTAGTTGAAGGTTCTGTCTTGAAAACATAAGGAGATTATATTATATATCTCTCCATAGTTTTGTCAATAGAAGCTACTAAAATAGTTTTGGTTACATAAGCATCTTGGCTCATGTTTTGAAATGCCAGAACATTTGAGAGTATGTAAAATGAGCTAGGATAGTTTTGTTAAATAGCTTTTTGACAACTAATGTTGAGGTAAGGAGTATATCACAAGATGTACAATCAGAATCATAAGAACATACAACAATAGGCAAGCACTGCACAATGAAATAAGAAATAGTTTTTGTTCCCCCTGATTTTTACATCATGGACAACTAATCAGGATTGCTGAAATTGGGATGTTACAAACATGTTGAATGCCTCTTGGGTAGAAAAATTATACATGTTCAATCCGACTGGGGTGGCGAGTACCATAGATTAAACTATTTTTTTCTGATATTGGTGTGTCTCATCGTGTCTCTTGTCCACATACACATCAACAGAATGGTACTGCTGAGCGAAAACAATGTCATATCGTTGAAACAGGTCTCATTCTTTTAGCACATGCTTCGGTTCTATATCGTTTTTGGAGTGATGCATTCTCTACTACATGCTTTGTTATTAATCAACTTCCTAGTCGTATTATCTCCATGGAGACTCCTCTTGAGCGCCTTCTTGGGGAAGTACCTAATTATACCTTTTTCAAGCTGTTTGGGTGTGCTTGTTGGCCGCATCTTCGTCCATATAATAAACGTAAACTTGAGTTTCGTTCTAAAAAGTGTGTTTTTCTCGGTTATAGTTCATTACACAAAGGCTACAAGTGTCTCCATGTACCTTCTAATCGCATATATATTTCTCGCGATGTCATTTTTTATGAGAACGTTTTTTCTTTTTCTAACATGCCATCTGATTCTACACAACCTTCTTCATCTAATCTTCCATTGCATCCTGACTAATTTGATGATGCCACATATACACCTCTATTGTTAGCTAACCATGGTGCAGGTTTGACACGTGGTGCACGGCTGAAACTTTTGGATGATTCTATTCCTGATGATAATTCGGCTGCTCAAACCGGAAACGATCAGGTCGATCGCGTCGATCAAGGATCGATGCATGTCGCTGATTCGGATCATGCAAACCGGGCTAATTCTGGCCCAACTACTCCTCAACGTGTCCGATCGCTGGCAGCCTAGGACCCCGACGTGCTCTCTCATGGATCTAATTCATCCACGACTGCTCCATCCTCCTCTATCCGGCCCGCTGGATTGTCGACTTCTTGCCCGGATTCACCTTCGCATATTTCTGCTTCAGCTCCTGAACCAAAAGGTGCAGTCACGCGGTTACAACGTGGTATTCGGAATCCCAAAAAAGAACAGACGGAACGGTTGCTTGGGAAGATGTTTGTTCTCCTCATATTGTTGATCTCCTCCGTACTTAGCCATGCAATTACAAAGAAGCAATGAATTGTCCGCAATGGCGCGTTGCCATGGAAACTGAGTTTTCTGCTTTACGGTCTAATCAGACGTGGCGCCTTGTTCCTCCAGTTTCTGGCTTGAATATTATAGACTCCAAGTGGGTGTTCAAGATCAAGCAAAAATTTAATGGCTCTATTTAGCGATATAAATCACGTCTTGTGGCTAAAGGATTCAAACAGCGGTACGGCTTGGATTATGTAGATATTTTCAGCCCAGTTGTCAAACCCACTACTATTTGTTTGTTGCTCTCCATGGCATTGACTAATAATTGGCATCTTCGTCAGCTTGATATACAAAATCCTTTTCTTCATGGGGTTTTGGAAGAAGAAGTGTTCATGCGACAGCCACCTGGTTTCGAGGATCCTCATCAGCCTACTCACTTATGTCGTCTTAATAAGGCCATTTATGGACTAAAGCAAGCACCTCGCGCATGGCATGCTTGTCTCAGTATTGTTCTTATCAGTCTTGGCTTCGCTGCATCTACTGCTAACACATCTCTCTTCATCCTCCGTCAACCTGATGTTACACTGTACTTACTGGTCTACGTTGATCACATTATTGTGGTGAGTTCTTAATCTACTACTGTGGATTGTCTTATCCATCAGCTTCGTGATTCTTTTGCTCTCAAGGATCTTGGCACTTTACATTATTTTTTTCTGGGATTGAAGTTCAGCAGTCACCTGATTCATTGCTCCTTACTCAAAAGAAGTATGCGTCTGAGCTTTTACGTCATGTTGATTTGTTGAAATGTACTCCGGTTTCAACACCCATGGTGTCCTCGAAAAAACTTAATGCTACTAAAGAGGCTACATGTTACCGTCGTATTGTTGGAGGCTTACAGTACCTTACCATGACACGCCCTGATTTGTCCGTTGCGGTCAACAAGGTGTGCCAGTTCCTCCATGATCCTCATTGTGTTCATTGGTCTACGGTCAAACGGATTCTTCGCTATATCAAGGCCACGTTGTCGCATGGTCTGTTACTACGGCGTCCTAAAACGTCTCCTGGTCTCTTGTCAGCATTTTCTGATGCTGACTGGGCTAGTAATGTTGATGATCGGCGATCCACGGGGGCTTATGTTGTCTTTTATGGTGGTAACTTGGTTGCTTGGAGTGCTCAAAAACAAGCGACCGTCTCCCGTTCTAGTACAGAGTCTGAATATAAAGCTCTTGCTAATGCCTTGGTGAACTTGGAGTTTCTCAGAGTAGTCCACATGTTCTATGGTGTGACAGTATTGGAGCAACGTTTCTTTCATCCAACCCTGTGTTTCATGCTCGTACAAAACACATCGAGGTTGACTTCCACTTTGTTCGAGAACGGGTTGCTCAAAAGTTGCTCCAAATACGGTTTATCTCCTCCAAGGATCAACTGGCAGATATTTTCACTAAACCATTACCTCCGCCATTGTTTCAGACTTGTGTACGCAATCTCAATATTTGTGCCTCAATTGAGATTGAGGGAAGGTGATAAACTGTCTATTGTAGTAGGATACGGACTGTAGCCTAATTCTAGTCTCACACCATTTGGTTAGACAAACTGTGTCATGTACCCGTACCTCTGTAAACTACCTATATAAATACAAAGATCATTCTAAACAGGCCAACACCTCAGATGTATTTAAATTTCATGTTGGGATCATATAAGGAGCATAACTAGGCATCTGAACGTAAAGATTGTGAAATCCTTGTTTTATCTTGCAAATTAGTGGTCTTGATATCTTTTTAGGTGTAAGTCGGTGAAAACAAAACTTTGGGATACTTACCAGCGAACCCGGAGAGACGAACATCGCATCAATCGCATGCCCGTTGCTATACCTTCGTGGGGAAATCGGTATCTGGTTGCACCACTGACTCTCCGGTCACGTAGCGGCGCAGATAGGGAATGGAGCACCGTCCAGTACCACCATGCTTAAAGATCTGGTTTGTGGGCTTTGTTTGTGATTTATGGCTTCATATTTTTTACTTGATTTTTGTGGTTGATTAGAACATATGGACTATGTGTAATGTCTGTTTCCTACTACCAGCTAGAGCAAAAAGAATATGAGAAAATCATATATTAGTTTGAGTGACATACGTATGATTACTCAGGTACTTATGTTTGGTTACCCTAGCCGCATAAAGGTTCGTGGCCCATGGATACCCAACGAAAAGGCCCAGGACGCATCTGACGAAAGTCTTAGTTTAGTTAGATAAGGAAATAGGAACCGACATTGTGTTGGTGCTGTTCACGAATATGTAACCTATCCGTATACAGCCCCGAGACCCAGTCTATTATATATAGGCTGGGAGGATCCTGCCGAGAGGTACCAAAAAACTCCCAAGCAATCTGTAATAGTAATTTCCATCGATAATTACATGACTTTAGCTCCCTTGTTTGTCTGACATCCAGCGAAATCCCCAGCATTCTCTTTTCCGCAAAACCCTAAGGCCATAACCATGGACATTGCCGAGGTTACCCCTCGTCAATTGACAGCGTCTGTGGGAAACTTGAACGATGGAGTCCTGGATTCGGTGGAGCCTTTTTCATCAAGCAGCAATCCAAGGGAAGCGACACCATCCCCACCCACCCGTGTCTTAGTACCCGCCAATTTCAACGGCGGATCCGATCTCATCATCGGAAGTTTCCACTTTCAGGTATAGGAACCCAAAGAACTGCACCTCTCAGCCCCGATCACATTGGGACCATCGGTCGAAAAAATTGCGCCTAAGGCGATACCCACATCATCTATCAGATCATCCGTAGAAGCCACACTCCAGCCGGAGAAAGACGTACAAAACATTGAACACACCGCAGATCTAGGGGATCTTGATGGTCTTTACGACTATCTCTCCCTTGGGTCAGACTCTCAGTTAACTCCACCACGTGGATCGAGCCCAGTAAACTCAGGACCTGAAGAAAGCGGTGAAATCATCAACTTTGGTATCAGGATGGCGAAAATCTAGCCAGAACAGAAACTACTGCATTTCACTGATCCCTCGGACAGTGACTCCCTCGAATCTGACAACGACGTCACTAGTTCGTACACAGCTCAGGACCAAGTGTGCATGATCATCGGGGACACCTCAATTCAACATGACTCTAACGGTAACCCTATCTTTCACCCCGATGATATATTGTCAAATGACAATGCAGGGGATCATGGAAACGAAGGAAATCGTAGAAATGAAGGAGAACCGACAAACAACCACATAATCCTAGGAGGAGGAGAACCACGCAGAGGTGAGCGGCAAACTCTTCGGCTACCAGCCGAGGCATGGCAAAAAGCAAGGGAAGCAATTTAGGGTGTGGTCCCAATGACACCCGAGGCCACACGCGAAGATCTACTAACTTACCAATATTTGCTTCATCACAAGAAAAGGGACCTCCTAAGGATGCAGAAGCAACTCGACAAAAGGAAAAGGCTAGCTGACGAATCCATCCTACGACGGGTGCAACTAAGCTCTACCCGAGGATCAGGAAGTGTAACTGGAGGAGCACCGCCAAGGAGAGGATCCTCACAGTTGCAAAATATTCCCAAAGCTGAATGAACCGAACTGACTCGAGATCCAACAGGACACATCAAAGAAAAAACATCCCAAGCCGCAATTGTAGCTACACAAACATATTTTCTCACAACCCAACCCACACCCGACGATCCTCATGCGGGTTTCCATCGCTCCGCCCTGATGAACCTCGTCATGGTAGGCGCATCTCTTGCACAAGCAGACCAAGGAGTGACACGATAACCTGAGAGATCCCCACGGTGTCACAAAAGCCCTCGGCAGGTGGGGAACACCCGATGATCACGATTGCCACATCGGGTGCACTTTTCGGGCTCTGAGCCATGAAACGATGCAAGAGACGACATTACAAAGCGCAGGATCGACAGATCCAGAGAAGAATGCAGTAGGCGAAGATATTATGATGGTGAAAGCAAGGATGAGTATGAACTATGTAGAGCCAATTACTTTACCCAACGGGTTCGCAAGACTCCAGTACACAAGGATTTCAAACTTCCTTGCGATCTATAGAAGTACGACAGCCTCCAAACACCTGAAGCTTGGTTGGCAGATATTTGGCAACCGTCAAACTACACGATGGCTCCAAGGCCACCGCAATGTAGAGCCTGCAGCTACACCTAACTGGCGCCACCCGGTCATGGCTGAGATAGTTACCCGAAGATTCCATCAGCAGCTGGAATGATCTTGAGGACAAACTCATCCAAACTTTTCACTCCACATTCAAGCGACCTGCTTCTCTAGAGAAATTGTGAGCCTGCAAGCAGAAATCTAGAGAACCAATACGAGCCTTCATCCAAAAGTCGAACATTACAAAAAATTAGGTTGAAGCCATATCCAACGAAAGGGAAATTGATGCATTCAACTACGGCCTTCGTCGAGTAGAATTTATAGAGGAGATGGGACGGGTCAAGCCCAAAACAACTTCACAACTGATGGTCATGGCAAATCGCTGGGTTGACGGAGAAGACGCGGTACACAATAAGCTTACCCGTTCACCCGAAGAAGATAGGTATAGGCGGAATAACGACAGAAGACAACGAAATAATGATGGATACAACGGACCAAGCCATGTTGCAGCAGGTTTCTCAGGAGGGGACGACCGAAGAAGTGATGATTACAATAGCGGGTATCGCAGCAACAGGGTCGATGTTGGAGGAAGCCAACCATCACAGTGATACCAGCCAAGAGCTCAAGACCCACCAATGTCCGCAATGCAAATGCTGGAAGGACCCCGTAATATGCACTTTTATGTCAGCTCGACAGGCAAAAGGCGATCTAACCATCTCATGAAGGATTGACAAACGTTTTTAAAGATGCAAGAGCTATGAACACAAAGGAAACCGAAGCAACAAGACGAGGATACGCCGCTGCACCTGGCGCTTTAGCCATTGGCGTACCACCACCGCCGCCGGTACATCCGCTAGCAGGGTAGCAAAAAAACACAACAAACCAAGAAGATGAGTACCGTAGGTCCAAGGGCGCAATGTCGATGATTCAGAAAGGGTGACCATCTAACATACCACAGAAGTTGATTACAAGACAAGTAAATATGGCAGTAATAGCACCACCTCCTACACCCGAGTATCTCCTCTAGTAAGATCAAGAAATCACGTTCAGTAGAGCTAATCGCCCGCTTCGGGTACCACGACCGGGTCAGTCAGCCTTAATAGTGGAAGCGCAAATCGGCGGGTTTAACATGAGCAAGGTTTTCTTGGATGCAGGGAGCAGCATCAATCTCATCTACACCAAAACCCTACGGAGAATGAATTGGTCCCTCACAAATCTAGTGCCTACAGACAAACATTTCCACAGATAGTTCCGGGCAAAGCCGAGATGCCTTTAGGCAAAGTCTATCTTGACGTAGTCTTCGGATCAAGGAACAACTTCAGGTGCGAAAAACTTGTGTTTGAAGTCATGGACTGGCCATCATAATACCACGTGATCCTAGGGTGACCAGCTTTTGCTAGGTTCATGGTAGTACCCCACTATACATATCTGGTACTAAAAATGCCAGCCGCCAATGGAATCATAACCGTAAGAGGAAGCTTCACTAGTTCAGATAGCTGTGACCGAGAGTTCAACAAAATATCAGAATCTTTCGGGATGGACGCAGAATTTGGCCAGCTGAAAATTGTGGATGCAAAACTATTACACACAGGACATGTCCCAAGTGAACAGGCTACAGAAAATCAGGCGCACCATGCAAACCGCAAAAATGACCTATCTGTCTTACAACATTGGTCCTGCATAGGAATGTGCGCTCGTCGTCGGTTTCCCCCATGAGAATTGGGAGACTCTTGTAAACTCGATCAATGCACAAGAAACCCCCAGCGAACCTGACGAGCACTCAGCCAAATTAAACACAGCAGACAGTGAACGGTCCACCTGGCAAATCAGGTCCATTGGTCAGCAAGCTCCTCGCCTCACCAACATGTGGCACATCGTAGGGATAACAAAATCAACATAGGTGGATAACCCGATACTCATCCAAAATAAAGGTGATAAACTCCACATGTGCATTGACTTTCCAACCGAAAGCGATCGAGCAAACTACGCCCCTTTCTCTCTGGTCCAACGTGTAAAAGTTGTGCCTGCAGTCGAAATGACGAAACACCCTTGAGCCCACAGGGAGCGCAACAACACAACAATTGAGTACCTCAAGACAAAAGCCAAATTTTTTTAGGAAATTCTTTTACTTTTAAACATTTTATATTCAATAAGGCCAACGGCCAGGAGAGTACGCAAAACATGTATCCTCTGCTATTCGATGATAAGTAAAGAAAAGTTTCCAAAACTGGGTCTTGAGATTTCTACTGTTCTATTCATCAACCTAATATACGGGGGATTAGACGGGAACACAATATCAAAAATCGTCGGCTCCCATATAACGTGCCTTTAACCTAAATAGAAGCTCACTCAGCCTATAGGCGTCAGATAAATAAAAAGGTTCAGCACGACAAAAAAAAATCTCATATAAATTTACGACCTTTTTGATAAAAACAATGGCAGTACATAATATATCTCTAAAATACAAAGATACATAATACATGCAATAGTTAGATGGCTAAATTGATGAAGAAATATTCGCCTTCCTCTAGGCATCTTCGGACAATCCTAATGGCAGTTTTACGTGTAGCCGCGTAATGAGGCACCATGTTAACCAATCCACCGCCAGGAGGGGGAGGCAGTCCCAGATACACATCATCCAAATTCAACAGTGGATGGTGCGCGTGCACCCAAGAAAGTGCAAAGTCGAATGCCTAAATAAGAAAAGGGGGAAAGTCAACTTCTACGACCAAGAAGAAAATACCAAGAAATATTGCAGAAGACTTACATAACATCTTCTTAGTCGCCCTGGAAATTTCCTCCAAAAAATATGCTTCATCAGACTGTCTTCGTAGTAGATGCAGTAGCCCGACGTGGATCGGTGCGAGTCCGGGCAGCCAGCCCAGTCTTCATCGGAGTAAGCCGTCAGGGATGTCGAGGACGAGGCACGAAGATGCAGGCCGAAATCCATGGTACCACGCACATACCGAGGAACACGCTTCACCAAGGCAAGGTGGGACGTGTAAGGAGCATGCATGTGTAGGTAGATCTACTGCACCGCGTAGGAGATGTCCGTGCGCATCAGAGTGTGGTATTGAAGTCCACCAGCTAGACTCCGGTACTCCATACCATCGGGAAGCAAGTCACCATCAGTTGCCGAGAGCTTGGCGTGAGTGTTGACGGGGGTCGTGGACGGGGAACACTCAGTCATGCCAGCCCACTGAAGAATGTCGGCGGAGTACTGTCGCTGGGACAGGAATAGTCCATTAGTGGAGCGCGTGAGGGCGGTCCCAAGAAAGTAGTGAAGATCTCCAAGATCCGTCATGGCGAACTCACTATGGAGCATGTCGAGCAATCGCTGAATAATAGGCATGGACGAGGCAGTGATGATGATGTTGTCAATGTAGAGGAGCATGTCAGCCATGTCATGCCCAGAGCGCAGCATGAATATGGAGGTGTCGATGATGGAGGTGACGAATCCCATGGTGGAGATGTAGGCAGCGAACCTCTGGTACTAGGAGAGGGGAGCTTGCTTCAAACCGTATAGGGATTTGTGCAGACGACACACGTGCTCAGGCCTGCTGGCGTCGACAAATCCTGGAGGCTGCTGACAGTAGACAACCTCATCGAGGGTGCCATGGAGGAATGTGTTATTGACATCAAACTGGCAAATGGGCCAGGAGCTGGAGACTGCTAGGTGGAGAACAAGCCGAATAGTGGAGGGCTTGATGACGGGACTAAACATGATCAATACCACGGTAAAGAGGGTATTCCAAAATAGACCGGTGTAGTGTAATAGGAAAACCTTATTACAATGGACAAAATTTCTCCACAACCAATCCTAAGTAGGACTGTGAAGCCATAACTCAAGGGATTGTAGTAGAAGGAGTTATGCTACATATTGGAAGCGACAGTTGGAAGTTGCGAAGTATGAAGAAAATTGAAGGAAAAAGATCTGGATACGGGATACCACAATTATCCCCAAATGTGATCACAATGGAGTTGAGAAATGCCATGACCAATATCAGTTACTAACTCATTCTGAAACGTAAGAGAGTACGAACTTCGAGGACGAAGTTTATTTTAAGGGGGAGAGTCTATAACATCTCAACATTAAAGATTAGAAATAATCTGAGATGAGGTGTATGCATTGCATTCATGCATAGAAAATCTGGATAATTTTCGCGCTTTTAAATAAAACTTGTCAAAGTGATTGAATCTTCTCTTAACTTGGTGGAACTGAAGTAGATCATCAAGTTGGCTGCAATAAGTTTCAATATGATGTTTGCAAAAACCCTTACCTTTGGGTAGTATAATTTGATCTAAGGGTAGATCAGATGTAATAAAACTAAGTCACAACACACTACTTAATAAGGAGTACTTGATCTTCTAGAGATCATTACATGGTATTCCATACAACAACTCAAGGATGAATACCTAATATTCCAAAGATGATATCAAGGTATTATCTACCAAAAACCCTGAATACCAAGATAAGTATATGACTTAAGAAAAGAAACTATATAACTAAATATTGTAACACTTGCTTGCCATAGTTATTCCTACCATGAGCATCATGGTAGTTCTTAAACATTAACTCTTATCACAGATAGAGTAGAAAAGGAAGTCAAGCCAAGATCATTCATCACATGTCTTTATTATCATATTAAAAGGATGACATTCCTACTTAACCAAGTCCTAGTGGCTATTGATCATCAATGTGTGTGATCAATTCTTGACCTATCACTAATTGACTCTTAGCATTTGACCTATTATATTAACCTTCCAAAGACCTTATGTAATTCAATAAGAAGGAGGAACTAGATATGGTAGAGTGTGCCATCATCAATGGAATGTGATCCTTAGTGGAGATCAAACCATTGGATGTTGGACGAGTTAACTCACTCATGAGTTAACTAGAAGAACTATCTAAACCTAAGAATTAAACTAGTACTTGAGAAGTTATGAGTCTAGAAATGATAGCATAATAAAATAATTATCTTGTTAAGTCAAGTAAATATAAATATGGAGTAAGATTCCTTAATAAGATACTCCTTATAGAGATACTAGTACAAGTCTACTACTTAGTTAATGATAAATCTTGATCAGACAATTAGAAGCCTAAGCTCATTATGATCAAAGTATGGAAGTCATCATTCTCAAATTATTTGAGAATAGATGATTAGGTATTGAAGAAGAGTTGTGAGTACAAAAAATTAGGAAACCCCTAGTAAGATGAATCACCTAGCTTGATCATGATAAGTCAAGCTATGGTGTGATGAAGTTTAGAACATAAGAGAAGTGAAGTAGTGGAAGTCATGATAGCTTAACCAGGCTAATACAAGAGTGATCTTGTCTTATGGGGAATAAACCATACCTCTTCTAGAGGATTGATATCCCTTGTTATATATAGTGAGGATTGTAGTCTTGCAACCCTTGGAAGCTATTGCAAGATGGAATTAAAGGAATTAATGGATGGAGTTAGAAGCAGCTACATTGATGGATTCATCAAGGGTACTTAAGAAGTGCAAGTTATGCAGTAACGGAAGAATGTTAGAAGAGTGGATTGATGAAGTTGGAACTAACCAGATGAATGGCTTCCTCAAGAGTAGTTTAGAAATGGAAGTTATATATATATACTTGGAGAAGAATGAAGGAGTAATGTTAAAGTGACATGACCATGTCATCATATGATGATTGATATGGTGGAGTCAGATAATTAACTTATTCGAAAGGATGTGATCTTTGTGAATAAGATAAGGGTGATATACATAGAATACTTAGGAACGGATTTCCTTAACTAAAGACAAGCCTAGTGAAAGTATGAGGATAGGAATTCTTGAGAAACCTTTAACCAAGGTCTTATCAAGCATGAACATAACCATGTCTACCTCATTGTTTCAAAACCTTAGAATCTAGGTGGTAGTAAATCCATTTTCTATTCTTAAGCAGTCAATGAATAGTATCTCTTAGTCAAATGAAGTTTCTAAGACATAAGTAGAATACTAGATGAGAGAATGTATTGATGAGAGTCTTGCCCATTTTATTCTCTTAAACCCTAATGGAAACCTAAAATCATAGAACTATCAAGATCACTTTAGAAAACAAATCTCAATAGCTCATTCTAAGTAAGATATTATTCATGATCAGAAAACATGAAGGCAATATATCCTAGCTCTTAATCTTCATCCAAATTCATAATCAAAAGTGAATCTATGGAATCCTATCAAAACCCATGATGACTATATGTAGATGAATATCTTCATTTCTCCACCAATGATTGTTATTGATGCATGATGACTTAACCAAGATTGCTCTATGGCAATTCCAAACACTACAAATCAAGTAGAATTTGGATAGGAGAGATCACCAAATTTTGAGAACCATGAAATTTAAATTGCCATATTATGAACCCTAATATTTAATTCATTATAAGGTTTATACATTAATCCTTATGTGAGGCTAAGTATGAATAGAATTATATATATATATATATCATTCACCATTTTAAATCCTTACCATTACAATTATGAAGTTAAAACAAGAACATTTTTTATAAGATTTTTATTTAAGAAACAAATCCATAAAACCCTGATTTGTATTTACTCTACTAAATATATACCCATTCATATAATTGTGAATATTTAAATACACTAACAAGATTATATCAACTAACTAATGTCAGGACCTCTAAAATATTTGTAGTATTGCACAAAAGTTTTGGAGTTCAAATGTATTGAAATTCAAGTTGAAATAGAAAGGAGAAAATAGAAACAGAATAAAGAAAAGGAAGAACAACGACCTGCATAACCGGCAATGGCCCATTTCCGCCTCGCTACCCGTCGGCCGCGTGCATGTCGTGCAATCTCCTGCTCGCTTCGCCACGGCAGCAACCCGGCCCAGATACCGATTTGCATCGTGTTCTTCAGCGTCACAAGCTGCTCGCTGGCGATCGCGCCCCGCCCGATGCCAATCATCGGGGTCAGCAAGGATCAACCACCACAATGGATCGTCGTTGCTAGGGAGGAGGATAAGAATGCCCCCAAGATGTTCCTGGCCATCCTCGTCCCAATTTCCCTCTTCCTCTCATTCTTATCCTCTCCACAGAGGAGGACATTGAAACCCTAGCCGCCGGAGTTCGTTGTTCCCGCCACCATAGACCATCTACGAGCCAAACAAGGGCATTGCCAGGATCACCATCATCTTCTCGTACATCTCCATCAAGTCTCACAATCCGGGTGCACCCTAAATCCGTTGAAGTCGAGCTCGGCATCCCGCCGGTCATCGCGGCCATTGTTGTCGATTCGCCATCAACAGTCCACCCCAAGACTCACCGATCATGCTACGAGCATCAGGGTGAGCTCACGCTTCTCCTAGACCTCTCCAAACTTTACCTCTCGCTCTAGATCTCCGTAGCGTCGTGCATCGTCATCGGCCACCGCAAAATATGGTCGCTGCAGTACCTCTGGTGACCAAAAAGGGGTGGTGACACCACTCCTAGACTCGCCTTGAAGCCGTCCATCGAAGACACCCCTCTGTTTTGCCCCCTGATCCTCGATGGATGGATCGATCATCGACCTGGGAGGATCAATCTCGGGTGATGTCAGCATGACATCCTACTGATGTCACCATGTTGTTTTAAGTATTATTTGTAGTTTCAGGAAATGGCGTGGCCCAGACCCCACAGATCAGTGGTTGGGGTAGAATAGGTTGCAGTGTAAAAAGTAATAAAAATCATATCTTATTATTTATAAATCATAAAAATCATTATAATATACCAAAATGATCAAAAAAATAAAATATATACTTTAAAAAGTATCATATTTCATAACTGAAGTAAAATAAAAGGTAAAGCTATAATAAATCTTATTTAACCCCTTTTCTTTTATTTTAATTCATTAAAAATATATAAAGCTTTACTATTGCATTTATCATTATTTATTAAAAATCTAAAAGTGTAGTAACAAGTTCCATTGATATTTAAGTGAAGTCAAGATAGGTCTAACCATTTTAAGTTGTACTTACTAAAACTACCATTTAAAAAAATTAAGTAAATCTTACTCTCCAAAAAGATTTTATTAATTATAAAATCATCAAGATTTGAGTACCAATTCTTTTACAAGTTTGGGTATCTACTTAAAAAGCTAAACAAAGTTGTTAAGTATTTAACATGATGATATTCCCATGTTTATAGAAATAAGTATTAATTCTATAATAAGTAAATGAGTTCATTCACTTATAAAATCAAGAGAACACCACTTCCATAAAGACATAATACTTTTGTTTCACCTTCATGAAATGTTATAAATTTAACAACATGTAGTGTCCTCTCATATTAAAGTTAGATAAGTCCCCACTTGCTAGTAGAATAGCTATTCAAATGTGGTAATTGTTCTCTTCTTTAATACTAATAATTAACAAGAAAACCTTAAAGGCTTAGCCTTAAGATTAAATGCTTTTACTCTGTAAAGTAATCAATCCTTAAGCATTTCTATAAAGGCTCTAATCTATATCTTCTTATAAAGTAGACCACCACTAACTATTCTATCTCAACATACAAGCTATCCACATCACCTACTTTAATAGTCACTCAAAAGTCCATGTCATCCCACTAACAAAACCAATCCACATCATCTATTTTCTTCCATCCAACTATTCACATCACCAATTTATGTTCGTCAAATATATGATAATTTTACATCAATTTAATTTACGATTTTAACTAATTTTAACAAATTCAATCTTTTTCTATAAATTCTTTTAGAAAACTTTAACTTCTATACGTATTATACCTTTTTATTTATACAATATAGTTTTTTAAGAGATTTCCGCTGCAACGTGCGGGGTATTTTTCTAGTTGATTAATAATCTTGCTTACAAAATCTTTTAGATACCATGCCCCATTTGAGTGCTTTACTATTGAATTCTACTTGTTGTATTTACATATTGTTTCACACACTCTCACAAGCCTTAATAAGAAGCACAAGTGTGAAGCTAGTATAAAAGTGAAACACATTCTAAAGAAACCATCCCTAGTTTCCAAACCCTAGATCAAATATGATTATTCTAGGGATTCGTGTTTATCAAACTGCATTACATTGCTTATGCATAATTATATTTTGCTTCTTTAAACATTCGTCCTTACCAGACCAATGATGCTAATTTCATATTTTGGATCTCCTATTGTATTGAAGACCATGAGTGCATAATCTTGCAATCACAAAAGGAATGTTCATACTTGCTCATGTCCTTTGATTATTTTCTATCAAATGCTTGTAACTCAAATGTTATCATCACCTGCATTTCAAAAAAGTCAGAAAATACTATTTTCATAATAATATATTAGGCATTAGTTACCAAATGGTAATAATCTATTGATATAGTTCTAGTGGTAAAGGAACATAATATCTAGGACTTAATCAACCAATGACATCAGTGATTCTAGCGCCGTATATTATGTGTTAAGATGAGATCTGGAATGGGACGGAGAAGACAGCTGGATCTTCTTCCTTTCGCATGGACGGATGACCTTATCGTGAGGTATTTCTGCTTGGGAAGGTCGTGTATTCATGCAGGGTTGCGGAGAGGGATAGTGATTGGCTTGGATCATCTACTGGGCCCCACATCAAGAAATTGTGGACGGGAATAAACTCCCCGGTTGTGCAACAAGGATTTGGTCTCTCATGGGTAAAGTAACGCACCTCTGCAGAGTGTAAGAACTATGACATGTTACTCCCTATTCCGGGAAGGAGCTACGAACGCGACAGAAAAGGAACTCCACGAAAGTTCTGGTAAACCTGTGAAGGCTATCCTACATAGTTTTTAGAATAAAAGCAACCTTTGAAGAAATGTTTATGAAAACCTGCATTGCCTATGACCTTTGGTTTGTGGCTATAGAGATAGTGCATCATACACTCCTTTTCAGTGAACTTGATGAGTACACTCTTACTCAACCGTACCTTCTTCACCCTTTCTAGGTTTCAAGCCATTGAAGACGATGTCAACATCAATTTCTGCTTAAGAAACCATCATCGGCAGCTCAAGTTCTGCAATAAAGTTAATAAAGTCAACATACAACCGAAGAAAAGGCGAAGATCTTGATTAAGATAGGAGTAGATTCTATAGACACAAAACCTACTTCTGTAGAGCAATGCAATAGCATCATTTGCAAGCCCGATAGTGTAGATACTAGTCTTATTAGCCAGATAGTTCCGAGTTATTATTTTTGGTTCTTCTTTGTAAGAAGATCTTTCTCTCTCTTTAACCTAGTGTATTCTCTGGAACTTTGGAAAGAGTCGAGTTGTAATCTATAGTCATGTCTTGGACCTGCTATGTTTCTGTTGTACTACTCTGAGGGATGTAATACTAGTGAACAGTGCTTCATTGGTGTTATGTCAACGACTATAGTGTACTACATCATACAGTGGTATGCTGGGTCACCGCACCGTGTAAGAAGAATCGTAGTGCCCTAGGTTTGTTATAGCACCGCAGAAGGAAAAGAAAGAACTAACCTAGCTGCCCGTGTTGCTGGCATCAGGTATTATAGAAGAGCGGTGTTGCTTTCCATGATGGGTAAACGCATCGAAACTATTCTCCTCGGACCGTCGTTTCGCCACAGAAGAAGACATCGATACCCCGTCGCCGCCGCTCCACTCCCACCCTCTGAAACGATGGGGATTGAGGAGGAACCCTAAGGTGAGAATAGGGTGTGTATCTAGAGGTGCCGGTACATCCCAAGTAGAATAGCACAATGGGACGTCTCTAGGCCTCGGCCTATGAGAGAATAGTCCATCTCGCCCGTGCAGCCTACTTCCTCCTCCTTCGCTCCGGATTAGTTCTTACCCTTTCTTGTTCTCCTGATCCGACGCCGTCTTACTTAAACTAGTATCGATCCGTTTCCGCGAGCGGCAGCATTCCTAGGCGGCGATTCCGGGATGACCTGTGGAGACAGACAGGTCGATATGGAGATTTGGAGACGCACCTACCAGATTTAATCAGCTTGTACACTTCTTAAATGTCTCGATTATTTTTCTAAGTACATTAGAATATTTAGTGCTTACATGTCTATGTTTTTGGGTGCCGATGTACGTATGTGGCTTTAGTTCAGAGCATGCTAGATTTAATACGTGCATCGATTTGAAACCCTTTGGGCAGGTTGAACTTGTTCACTAAAGTTTTTGTGCTCAGAGTATGGTGTTCTTTTTTTAGCCTCATTCTGTGAATTTTTACCTGGGTCAAAAGTAAGGAATTGATACATTGCTGTTGTATTGAATTCTGTGATGCATCGTCCCTGTTTGGTTACTGAATCCTATGATGCATTGACTCTCACCAATAGACGATCTAAAAAACAGGAGGTTGATTCACTGTTGTTGTATTGAATTTTATGATGCCTTGCCCCTGTTTGCTTACTAGACGGTAGAGGGTAGGCTGTTTGAACCTTCTCAAGCTGTGAAAAAAATCTATATCTTTCCATCGTCAATCATAATGATTGAGCGTATTGTAATTCCTTGGTGTCTTATTTGATTTTCATAGAATGCTCTGAGTAACATTAGTGCTGTGTGATTCCAAACTGCAAAACTGACACATGAGTTTTTGCATGTTGATTTGTACCATGCGATAGGTTTACTCCGTGCCTTTGTTTCCAACAGTCTAGGTTATTTCTAACGACCTAACGGATTGTTTTGCGCCATGTATATGTATGGTTGCCAGGGAGTAATGTTTGTCTGCAGCATGATCTTGGCCATATTTGTGTCTTGCCCGCTTGGCTAAGTTCGATTCTTTTCTAGATGCATATATTTCCTTGCTACATGTCTATCTTACTATGTATCCAATAATCTAGGACTGTTGTGCCGTGGTGAATCATAGTCTTATATATGCCAGTAAACTTTTTGGCGATATTTTTGTTCAAACTTACAGGCTTGCTTGTCATTAATTGATTAACTGGTTCAGTCGTATTCGACTTTGCTGTCCATGACAGGTGACAGGATGGAGTACTTCGAGATACCAGCCACTGTCACTCTGGAAGCTACGATGAAGGGGTTATGTCTTCCGTGCTCTCAGTACAAGACAGAGGCTATTTCTTATGGCAACTATGAGACCGAAGTGCAGTTCTATCCTTCGCTGCAGTTACTACAGACTTCGCTTGCTCCTCACTTGTTGTTAGGCTATCTAGAGGAGTCTTTGGAAGCTGCGGTTGATAATGCTGCGCATCGAGTGATCAGGTACATGGAGACGGTTGAGAAGAAGATTCCTAAAGAGAGCCAACATCATGTGTTAGAGAGAGAAGAAAAAGAACAGGGCCTTGCTTCGTAAGCTGAAACATGTGGACGGAAAGATTACCAACAAAAGTAAGCAAGTAAGACAGTCATGGATGCTTCCGATGCTTACATCAAAAAAGTTTGTATGTCTACTAATCAGATCTAGAAAATAGGGTCGGGTGGCTCATCTTCAGGCTGCAGCCGTCAGTCTGATAAATATGCTGCTGCCCTTCTTAAGCTGAAGGTTGTGGCCGCTAATCTTGCTCAAGATTCTGTTGAGATCATTCGGAAGTTCAAAGTTGCTGGAGTATATCCTTATGGTGGAGATGAAACTGACTGTGATGCTTCCTCGGAATGCTTTGATTTCGACTCTGATGGAGAGAGTTATAGTTGCGATGGTTACACGTCTGGTTAAGACATTTCTAATAAATCACAAGTGGTTCCGGTGTGAGCTGAGGCTGTTCTATTCAGCAATTTTATCTATTGTATTTTAAGAAGTACTTATTCATGCGTGCTAAACCTATGTTATGTGTAATAAACCAGACAACTTTGTTGTAAGCCAGAATGGTTCTGTATTAGCCATTGATCTGTTATGTGGTTCTTTTTTCTCCTTGAATTCTCTTCAGGGTTGATTTATTTCCTTCCCCTCCGGGTGTTAGTGAGCAAAGCCCCTTCTGAGGGGACACCGAAGAGACTAACTTACAGGAGAAGGAATCCATGATGGAGGAGGATGAGGAGGACGATATTGAAGTGTGGGACGACACCGTCAATGTCGAGAGGAGGCCATGACGGAGGAGTGGGAGTCTCAGGAGGAGGAGGACATTGAAGTATGGTAGGACACCGTTGATGGCATAGGCGATAGTGGCGTCGACCGGAGCGGTAGATGATGAAGGTTGCCCAACACGCCGACTTTTGCGGAGGAGGATCGGTGCGGTGACCCATCATACCACTGCATGATGTAGTACACTATAGTCGTTGACATAACACCAATGAAACACTGTTCACTAGTATTATATCCCTTAGAGCGGTACAACAGAAACACAGCAGGCCCAAGATATGAATAAAGATTACAACTCGACTCTTTACAAAAGATCCAGAGAACACTCTATGTTAAAGAGAGAAAAAGAACTTCTTACAAAGAAGAACTAGAAAGAACAATTAAGAACTTATCTAGCTAAAAATAAAAATATCATCTAAACTAACTGACTTGTAATTGCTACTAAAGCAATGCTCTAAAGAATTAGGTTTTATGGCTAGAGAGTATACTTCTATCTAATCCGAACTTTGCCTTCACGTTAGTTGATGAATATGATAATTTTATTGACTTCATTGAAGAACTTGAGCTGTCGATGGTGGTTTCTTGAGCATAAGTTGGTGTTGACGTCGTCTTCAATGGCTTTAGAATCTAGCAAGGGTTAAGACGATACGGTTGAGTACGAGCGAACTCAGCAAGTTTACTAAAAAGAAGTGTATGATGCACTATCTCTACAGCCATAGACCAAAGGTTGTAGGCAATGCAGGTTTTCGTAAACATTTCTTCAAAGGTTGCTTTTATTCTGAAAACTATGTCTGCCAGCCTTCACAGGTTGATCAGAACCTTCGTGACTTCCTTTCCTACCGCGTTTGTAGCTCCTTCCAAAATAGGGAGTAACATGTCACAATTCTTACACTCTGTAGAGGTGTGTTTCTTTACCCGTGAGAGACCAAATCCTTGTTGCACAACCGGGCGATCTTTTCCATCCACAATTCCATGTTGTGGGGCCTAGTAGATGATCCAAGCCAATCACTACCCCTTCCATGACCCCGCATGCCCCTTGGTGTACGCCATGCCCACATTTTAAATTACGGCAATGGTTGATATAGACCGTTCAGATGCCAGAACTATCATGGCACGTTGACGGTTTCCACCCATATGCCGCATATCCTCTACGAATTACCAATTAAGGCACGCTACGAGAATAACAGCCACGACCTGCACATCTGGATGCATGCGAGAGGAAGAAGATACATCTGACTTCTCCGTGCCATTCCAAATTTCATGGTTAACGCGTAATATATGATGCTAGAATCACTGGCGACATTGGTTGATTAAGTCCTAGATATTATGTTCCTTTACCACTGGAATTGTACCAGTAGATTATTACCATCTGGTAAATAATCCAGAATCATATTATTACGAAAATAGTGTTTTCTAACACTTTTGAAATGCAGGCGATGATAACATTTGAGTTATAAGCATTTGATAGAAAATAATCAAAGGACATAAGCAAGTTGTGAACTTGCCTTTTGTGATTGCAAGGTAGTGAAGTCGGATACTTCCACCTGACCTTGAGCTCCGGTTTCTACAGAAAACCATTATTGCCTGGTAAGGACAATATTGAAAGAAGCAATATACAATGCATAGTAATATCATGCCATGATTTGTTTTATTTCTTCTTTGCGTGTTTTACCCACCTTATAAAGGTTTTAAGGTTCTTTTAATTAATAAAATAAAAGCATTACTCAAGAATCATTAAATTCATATAATTATGATATTTAGCATTTTTTGTAATAATTAGTATTATTCTAAGAGTTAAAAAATGAATTTATTCAATTTTTCACTCTTTTGAATATTTAACTAAAATTCCTTTAATGAAATAAGACTTTATTTTTATCACACTTGATTTACTTTTCAAAAATACAAACTAGTATTTTTCTATAATAGTACATCCTTTTAGAATCTCAAAAATGAGTTTTATTCAATTTTATGTGTTTTGTATATTTTTATAAAATTCTAGAAGGAATCGATATAATTTTAATATTAGATCTATATTTAATTGCTTAAAATTACTATCTAGTGTTTTTATTGGATAGAGGATATTTTTGTGATTTCATAAATACATTATTTGTATTTTTAGAATTTTTTTTTATTTTTCTAGAGCCTAATTTATCTCAGGGATATATTTGTAATTAGGTATTTTACATAAGTCCTTCTTTTAAAACACGGGCGAGGCCCACTAGGTTGGCCTAGCCCGACCCAACCAGCGAGGGACTGGGCAAACACCCCTGGGTAGTACTGGGTTGCCCACACCCGGCCCAGTACCACTCACTCGCTCGCTCTCCTCTCTCTTCTCTCTCGTGCGACACCCTCTCTGGTCGCTCGATGTCGCCACCTCCGTGGGTGATTCTGGCCGCCCCAGCCACCGTGTTCATTGCCGTGGTGCAAGATGACATGGATGATGCCACTGCTCGACGCTGTCCCGCTTGATTTGGCGCTAGCGCTCTCCGCTGCCCGTGCTGACCCCCACCTAGTGTCTAGGGTTTGGGGTCCGTCATGCTCTAGCGCTCCCTCGATGATGTTGTGGTGCTCGTGGTGCTGCCCTTCCATGGCCGCCACTACTGTGTGCAGGCGCGGGTTGTAGCGCCCCCTCGGGAGGCTCTCCGTGAAGCCACCTCTCTGTCGCTGGCCTGCTCTCTGCTTCCTCTTCGATAATCTTACGAGGACCTTGAGTAAGTGCCCTATTCTCCTCTCTATGTACTACCTTGCCTCTATTCCATGCCATGTGGTCACTTGCGATGGATTTCCCCATTTAGGGTTCATCCTTAAATTTCTAGGGTTCATTCCCCCTACAATGGTGATTTAGCATAACTCTAGGGTTAATCTTGCCTGTGCTAATCCTGATGATGGTACACTGTTTGTGTGGTATAAATCTTGGTTGAGCATGTTTGTTATCATGTTCTCTATCAGAGATCACTCTACTGATCATGCTTTTGTTACCATGATCTCTGTCATAAAACTCTTTGTAAAAGCATGCTTAGTTTAATGTGGGTGTCCAAATTTTTGTGGTTGTGGATTTATTCCTATGGAGTTGAGTTGGGATGCTTTCTTTACTGATGCTTGGTTAATTGCTTACTTGTGAAGTATTGATGTGTTTAATCTCATGATTTAATCATGTTACTGTGTAAATCTAGTGCTAGTCTCTGCTCCGTGATCAATAAGAAGATGATTTATAAAGATATGATTCCTATATGCTTGTAGGAAAGTGATTAAACTTATTGGTTTCTGTACAGTGTGGCCTAGTGATAGACGGTGTTGATCTTTACTGTCTTTTCTAAAAGAAAGTGTCTATTTATGATTCCTAAATCATTTTGGAAGCTGATTATCTTGTTCGAAGAGTATATGCTTGAGCTTGTACTCAAGCAGATATGAACCTGCTAGGCATAGAGGTGCTACCCTTCTGGGAATGTGCCATGTACTAGCATCTATGATGTGTATCTATCTAGTTAAAACTAGATCATGGTGTCAATGATGCTAGTCTGAGACCCTGCCTGTGCAGGAACACATGCCTTATCTGGTTGTTTATTATCTGTTGTCCAATATGTCCACTTATCATGTGCTTACAAGAAATAAATGTGTAAGATGGAAAATGATTAGATCTAAATGTTGGGATATATCCTTGTAGCCTTGTCTTGATGTTGCCTTTTACTTCTGGCTTGTGGTAGCCCTAGATTGGTTTTGGCTTCCTTTTGCCTTTTTCTTTCTCCTCCTGGTGTTTTTGCTCCTATGTGGCCTTGTTGTCCACCAAGTTCATCCCCCTCCTTAAGTCACCATCTTTGCTGGTGATCTCCTGGCTTTTCTATGGTGGAAAGTGATTTAATCTTGTGATATGGTTGCAAGATCTGGTGTTGTTCTTGGATGTGCTGGTGATAAACTGTGGCTGGCTCTCTACAAAGTGAATAGCAAATCTTGCTTTGCTCTATGCTGCTATGATTTAAACTGTCTCCTTGCTCTCTGCTGCTGACACCTCAATACACGCATTTAGGTGTGTGAGCTACTTCACTATTTTATTTGGCTATGGATGAGATCAAGTAATTAAAGTTTAAACTTCCCCATCCTTGTACTATTACTTATCCTGGTGAAACTTGCCCCTTCAGCCTATGATGTTGTTTTGAGGCCTTAATTGCTTTAAAGAACATACTCTACACTTGATGGATTTTGTCCCTTCTTCCGCTTAGTGATGTTTGGAAAACAGTGCATTACACTGTTAAATACAGAGAGCAAATTAACTCTAACCTCCTCTTTGTTTTATTTCTTTTTCTATCTTATTTGTAGGTAGAAGACCAAGGAATCAGGAGAAATAGTTTAGAATTAGTTTAGGATTTTATTTTATTTACTTTTGTAATATATATATATATACTCCTACCCTTTGTAAAGATCAATGTAATATATATTCCTTATTTAATAAAGCTTTTTATTTCATTGAGAATATATCTGTAATGTGTTTACTTTAAATACATTTATGTCTATTTAATACTTGTGAAATAAAGGAAAGAATTAAGAAGTACTATTTGAGTTGTACTATTATATTATCAATTTCCTTTATTGTTTTGTAAATGTGATAAATTCAAACAATAATAATAACTAGATCTTTTTGGAAATTAAATTAATACTAATTACCTCTAATTTTCTAACCTTATTCAAATGTTTCAAAATTTTAAATATAGAACCAACTTATTCACCCAAGAATATTATAATCCCTAAGGATTAAAAGTTAAAGATTGATGTATAACTAGGTAATTATAGTTGATGTCTCAACCCAGAGTGGAATATTGATATAGCCTCATACTGTGATATTGATTAAAGATTTCTCTAGAATTTCTATTCCCAACACTTCACTAAGTTTGGGTTCTAGTTAAGGAATTCCTTTCCTAAATATACTCTACTCAGCACTCTCATCTGATTATCTAATATATAACTTCTATTACTTAGCTATCTCTACTGAATCTATCAATGTAGCTCTTTCTAACTCCATCCATAAACTCCTTTATATTCACCTTGCATTTATATCCAAGGCTTGTAATATTACAATCTCCTCTATATCAAATGTGACATTGATCCTCTAGAAGACATAGGTTACTACTCCCATAATACAAGTTTGTTCTTATTATTAGCTTGGTTAAGCTACTTTGCCTCTAACTACTCCATACAACTAATATTATTTATTTCATCATACTCTAGCTTGACTTCTCATGATCAAACTAGATGATGCAGCTTACTAAGGTTTTTCCTAATTTGGTATACTCATAATACTTCTTCATCAACTGGTCATCTATCCTCATGTGCCTTGAGAATAATGACCACCATTATTTGATCATACAAATCTTTCTAATTGTCTGATCAAGATCTATCTTCAACTAAGTAGCAGGCTTGTACTAGTCCCTCTATAGGATTTATCTTGTTAAGGAAACTTACTTTAATTTTATACCTATTTGACTTAACAAGATTATCATTTGATACTCTAGCACTACTATCTTTCTCATAGCTTTATAATTACTAGCTTAACTCTTAGATTTAAATGCTTCTTCTAGTTAACTCATGAGTGAGTTAACACCTCCAACACCAAATGTGTAACATCCCAATTTCAGCAACCCTGATTAGTTGTCTAGAATGCAAAAATCAGGGGGAACAAAAACCTTTTCTTGTTCATTGGTGTAGTGTTGCTTGTTGTTTGTTAGTGCTCGTGCATGTGAGTGTATACCAAATGACACTCCTTACCTCACCATCAGTTGACAAAAGCTACTTACCAAAACTATCCTGGCTCATTTTACATATTCTCAAATGTTCTGGCATTTCAAAGCAAGAGCCAAGATGCTTATGCAACCAAAACTATTTAAATAGATTCTACTGACAAAACTATGGAGAGATATATAATATAACCTCCTTATGTTTTCAAGATAGAACCTTCTACTTTCTTATCTCTAGATTCAACAAAACCTTTTAATGAAGCATTTGAATTCTATCCTTGGTAGAGATACCAAGAGACCCTCATCTTATTCTAAACTACAACCTATTCAAAATACCCTTCCTTACTTCAAGCTAAGTTTGATATTAACCCTAGTAGTAGTTGATTTGTTTGTAAGATGAGTTGCCTTGATCTGCTATTTGACTTGTTTGCCTAGAAGTAGTATGAGTTACTCTAGGAGCTCATCACTGGGATCAAAATTTTGCAAACCAAGAAAACTTGAACCAAACTAGGATCAAATCACCACCAAAGCTTGTCAAGCACTCCCCCTCAGCACCCAACACTCCCCTGGTCGTGAGCACTGCAACCCCACCGAGCCGCTAGGGTTCCACCTCGCCGGCAACATGTCTGTCAACGACGATGAACGTGAGCCGTAGATCCTAGTTCTAATCCTACGGTCCATGTTGCCCCGTACCGCTTCGCGTTATAAGAGCCACTGACAGGCGGGACCCCCTGTCAGCTATCCTCAGCGCCGTGGAGTGAAACCGGGCCGGCCCATTAGTGTACCCGCGCTGGACCTATAATTCAAATTTAGATTTTTCCTTTTTAACTAAATCTAGATTCTATCCACTAGTTTGAAAATCATCTTAGAAAGATCTACTAAACCAAATTGAGTGAGTCCAATTTTGTTGGAAAGATAATTTAAATCTCAATTCAAGCCCGTTGGATTTAAATCAATTAGAGTTATAGTCTCTCCTAGCAAAAATAACAAGACATAATCTTTTTCACATTCAAACATTTTTCTAAAATCAACCATAATAGCTTTAGAATTGATTCCAACTCTTGAAAATCACAATTGACAATACCTATCTGAATATGTAATAATATCAATGTCTGCATGTAGTGACTTGGACTAGTACCAAAATAATGCTATATAGGCATTTCTAGTCACTTTAAATCATTAAATATTAAACTTAAACTTATTGAAATGTGATCCAACATTTAAACCACATTCCCATGCATTAGAATATGTGGTGATGACATGTGTCCATGTGATCCCATATTTTAATTGGAGAATATTAAATCTTAGTTAATTTCAATGAGTAGAAATTACTTTTCTCAAATAAAATAAATGAAACTAGTGCTTTAAATCTTGTGATGAATGTGATGATAATAGATCATCAAATGTGTGCCTTAGTGTGCTAAGTAGACTAGTTAAGTATTGTTTGGTGATTGTGTATTCCGTATGTATTTATAGACGATAGTACCGACCAAGTCTATGAGGAGGAGGAGTTCTACCCCGAAGAAGACGAGGAGAATTTTAACCACTGCACCAATCAAGGCAAGCTAACACTTGCAAGTTTCTTAACTATGCAAGTTAGAACTAAGCAAGTTAACACTTTCCCCCTTAACTTGAGCAAATGCCTTATGCATGCTTTGGTCATACCTTTTTGACTTATACCTACTCCAAGTTTTCTTACAAGCTTTACTTTCTTTTACTTTACCAAAGTTCTTTACTTTGTTTATAGATAGCATAAATAGTATAAAACTTGACCTATCTAGTTAGACTTAGATGTAATTCTATGGCATGAGATTGAGATTAGCATCCCACATTATTGAACACTCTTAACTTAGTAGTTTAGATCTAAACAAAAAACTTGATCACTTTAGATGGGAATACTTGGTGAAAATGACTTGTGAAAACCATGGAATGATGAGTCATTCTATTGAGATGTTTTGACATGTGTTGAGAAACAAAAATGGTTTATGATGATGAAAATGTTGAGGCATGAGCCTTAGCCCTTTTACAAAAACTGATGGTTGGGTTCGGATGCGATACCCATCCAATTTTATCGTACAACCACAATACCTAAATTAGGTAAGGCTTAGCTGGAAGTTTATATGCATTAGTATTAGTTCCCTGGCGGGAGAGGTTTGAGCCGAGGCTACCTCTCAATGTTGTCCACCTATGCAGTGCCCAGTATGGCAGATGGCCATGGCTGGGAGGCCAAGCTCATAGGAGAGGTGCTTATACTAGAGTGTGTAAAGGAAAGGTTATGTTTGATTATATGCATACTAAGTATGATGATTCAGGGTTATCCCTGTCAGATGTATCGAATTTTGTGGTGAAAGTGTACCACCTCTGCAGAGTGTCAAGCTATTCGAATAGCCGTGTCTGCGGTTATGGACAGTTGGAGTGGCCACACTGTTCCGTTGTCAGATGTTTTCAAAATGACTTACAAAATGAATTGTGACATGACTTGACCACAACGGAGTTGTGACTATGACAACTAAGTTCCCACTTAGGTGATTTCAAACGTTATTTTATCTTTCTTTGTTTCTGAACTTAGCTTAGGTTTCAAACTTAAATTTACAAATAAACTTAGAGTTTAGCATTCCTACTAGAACTACATTACTTGTTAGTGATAGTTTGCGAGTACTTAAAGAGTACTCATGGATTTTGTCCCTGGCTATTCCCGTGGCCAGACTATGAGGAGGACTACCCTGAAGGATGACAACAAGACGGCTATGACAACTAGGATCATCTCCCATCATCAGCATTGCCTGTGACACTGAAGATGGAGCCCACCGCTACGCTATTTATTCCGCTACTTGTTTGTATTAAGACTAGATCCCGAGATCCTTTATTTGTGTAAGACCTTATTATGGTTTGTAATGGATGATGTACTATGATATCCAATATGTAATGTCTCGGAAAAATTTTAATCCTGGGATTGCGATGTATGGCATAACAGGCATCTGGGATTAAAAATCCGGGTGTTGACAAGTTGGTATCAGAGCCATCCTGACCATAGGAAACCCTAGTTAGAATGGACGCCTGAACAAAAACTTAGTTTCAAAAAAAAAGTGAGTATTTATGAAAACCTATTTCCTCTCTTACCCTTGGGATTCTTTCTCTCAAAAAAAATACATGTTCCTCAAAAAATCTTACCTTACTACATAAAATTTTGACACACTTGATCACTTCACTAACTTTCTCAGCCTAAATTCTTATAGATGGAAGTTCAGTACATCAAGTTCTACCAGTTGGGAAACGGAGGCCAACAGATCTTCAAGAGGGATCTAGATGCACTATCTGAGTAGTTGGAGCACCCACATCCGGATTCTTTGGAGCTCAACTCAATGGTCCACCAGGAGGAGATTTACAATGGCTAATAGTTGCTGATCTTCGAGGCAAGTTAGAGGAACCAATGTCCGAGAAGATTCAATTCTCCGTGAGAGAGAACAATTGGCTAGATGGATTAGCCTGGGCAATGCATGAAGCTCTCGCTCGTCTTTGCGCACAGAATGTCAACTTGATCCAAGGAACCCGCTTTGCTCACTATACAAGGCGTGATTCTATGGGAATAACTCTGGAAATGCCAAGTCACCGAGAGTGGAAGCGTCAAGTGGAGAACCTCGACTTCCTGCTGTACGACAGACAGAAGGAATTGGACAATGCTAGAGAGTTCACCAACCACAACCTTGCTATTGCCGCCCAGAAGGCCCAGACTTTCTCACTGCTAGTCAAGGATTGTCAGTCACTTCGCCATCAACGCGCAAAGAAGGATCGCACCATCGACCGTCTTCGCAAGAAGGTGGCCGATGTCATGAAGACCATCAAGGAGCAAGAAGCTCAGCTTCCAGCAAAAGAAGAAGAGGAGGAAGGTGAAGACATCCAGGGAGATATTGACTCATACCTCAGCAATGATGATGACTACCTTGAGGATGATGCCATGGACTTCTACACCGACGATGATGACTCCGACTTCATCGATGATGAGTACATGCACTAGAGCACTATCGTAGGAGTGAGAAGAATCGGTCCCATTGTATCTTAGCTTACAGAATGGTTCTTAAAACCATCTGTTTTCCTTTCATGTTGTGGTGTGTGTGTGTTTGTATCGTGTGCTTTGCTTGAATGAATGAAAAGAAGTTAGTGGAAAAACCTGAGTCAAACTCAAAGTTTTAGCTTTGAAACCAAAACCATGAACCTTAGAACTTTCCCTCTTACCCCATTATCTATCTCAATCTTCAGATGACTCATGGAAACCAAGGAGGGAGCAACTCATCTCAGGACCCAATGGTCCAGATTCTACAGCAGATCGTGAAGCTAGTAGGGCAGAGCGCCAAGCAAATCTAGCCACCCTGCAGCAGATTGCCCAGATGGCTCACAACAATCAGAACCATGGAAATCAGGATCATCATGGATCCAAACTCAAAAACTTCCAAAATACCAATCCCCCAATATTTAGCAAGTCTGATGACCCACTGGATGCTGATGATTGGTTACAAACCATGGAGAACAACTTAGAAGTCGCTGGAGTGAATGCAAACGAGAAAGTTCTGTTTGCCACCCACTAACTGGCAGAGATGCAAGAGCATGGTGGAACACCACCCGCATGATAAAACATGGTCAAGTGATGACGTGGGAAGCCTTCAAAGTCAAGTTCAGCCGCACCCATGTGCCGCAGGGTCTAGTCACCAGAATGAGAGATGAATTCAGAGAGTTAAAGCAGGGCAGAATGACTGTAGTGGAGTACCGTGACAGATTCTTGTCCCTCGCCAGGTATGCACCTGATGAGATCAACACGGAGGCCAAGAAGAAGAAGAGATTCCTGAACAGACTACATGATGAAATGCACACAGTACTCGTCAACATCTGTTTCGAGGATCTCGAAGAGCTAGTCGACTTTGCCATACAGATGGAAGGGAAGATTAGTAAAGCAAATGACAACCGCAAACGTCGGATGATGCACCAAGATGGATCCAACAGTCACCAGAAGTATCGCCCCAAGCCGTTTACTGGATATGCCCCGCGGAACAATCGACCCCCAATGTCTCGCCCAAGCTACCCCAACCGTAGCGGAGGAAATGTGAAGTCCAAAGGAAACAACAACAATCACCCCGGCAACTCCAGCAATTTCAACCATGCACCTCCCGAGCACAACAACAACACTGCACCTAGAACTGGAAGCAATGCTGTGCCCGTGGTAGCAAAAGACAAGTCTCAGATCACTTGTTTCGAGTGTGGAGTGATGGGTCACTACTCCAATGAGTGTCCCAAGAAGATTGCCGCCACTGACAATGTGAATGCCCCAGCTCAACAACAGCGTTGTGTTCAGCCCAGAAGAAGATTCGCCCCAGGGAACCCTCACAACCGCAACGGCCGTCTCTTCCACATGAACGTCGAAGAAGCCAAAGAAGCACCAGATGTAGTGCTTGGTATGTTTTCTGTCAACTTAGTTTCAGAAGATTGTTGTTTGATTCTGGAGCATCGCACTCATTTATCACCGAAGAATTTGCATGCACTAGTAAGATTCACCCAACCAACTTGAAGCATGTCATGATAGTTCAAATACCCGGTTCAACTACAAAAGCTAGAAAAATTTGCAAAGCTATACCTATCAGAATACATGGGATAGATTTTTCTGCCAATCTAATAGTACTTGGAATCAAAGGTTTGGAAGTAGTACTAGGAATGGATTGGATGTCCAAGCATAAAGGATTGATAGACTATGCCAAGAAAGCCATCACCATGACTAGTAGCTCTGGAGTATCAGTAGAGCATATATCTGAAACCTTGCCCCATCAATTCAAGTGCAACAAGAGTCTAGCCCTACCCACCATAGACCAAGTCAGAGTAGTCTGAGAATACCCTGACGTATTCCTAGATAAATTGCCCGGTATGCCCCCGGATAGGGATATTGAGTTCATTATTGAACTAATCCCCGGAACTGGACCCATAGATCAGAGACCCTATAGCATGAACGCATCAGAGTTAGTAGAGCTAAAGAAGCAGTTGGATGCTATGTTGGCAACAGGCTTGATTCAACCAAGCGCATCGCCATGGAGATCGCCCGTGTTATTCGTCAACAAGAAAGATGGAGGCAACCATTTGTGCACAGATTACAGGAAGCTGAATGACGTCACAATCAAGAACAAGTACCCTTTTCCAAAGATAGAGGATCTATTTGATCAGTTGACTGGTGCCAGTGTGTTCTCTAAGATTGATCTTAGGACTGGTTATCACCAACTTAAGATTCGTGCAACGGATATTCCAAAGACTGCCTTTACCACCATATATGGATTATATGAGTATACGGTTATCTCTTTTGGATTAACCAATGCCCCTGCTTATTTCATGAATCTCATGAATAAGATCTTTATGAATTTTCTGGATAAGTTCGTCGTTGTGTTTATCGACAATATCCTTATCTACTCCAAGTCAGAAGAAGAGCATGAGCAACATTTGAGAATCATTCTTGAAACCCTTAGAGAGCATTAGTTGTATGCCAAGTTCAGAAAATGTGAGTTTTGGCTGAAAGAAGTAGGATTCCTAGGACATATTGTTTCTATCAGAGGAGTTGCTGTTGATCCCACCAAGATCAAAGATGTCGAAGAATGGGAAGCCCCAACCACTCAAACCCAAGTCCGTGCATTTCTCGGATTAGCGGGATATTACCGCAAGTTCATAGAAGGATTTTTGAGCATCGCAATACCCATGAACCAATTGTTGAAGAAGGAAAAGAAGTTTGAATGGACCGAAAAATGTGAAGCATGTTTCCAAGAGCTCAAGAAGAGATTGATTTCAGCCCCAATATTGATCATGGCAGATATCAAGAAGCCGTTTGATGTGTATTGTGATGCATCCAAGATTGGCCCCGGATGTGTATTGATGCAAGAAGGTAAAGTCATCGCATATATGTCTCGACAACTGAAGCAGCATGAGCAAAACTACCCTACCCATGATCTTGAGTTAGCAATCGTAGTTTTAGCTTTGAAGACATGGCGTCATTACCTTATGGGCAATCGCTGTGAGATTTACTCAGATCACAAAAGCTTGAAGTATATTTTCACTCAGAAGGAGCTGAATATGAGGCAAAGGAGATGGATAGAGTTAATCAAGGATTATGACCTTGACATTCACTATCACACCGGCAAAGGCAATGTGGTAGCGGATGCTCTTAGCAGATTGCCATGTAGATTAAACACCATGATCAAGGAGAAGCAACCAAGATTGCATGAGGAGTTGGAGCAGTTTAGAACTGAGATAGTTAGCAAAGGATTTTTAGCTAGCATTGAACTTCAACCCACTTTCATTAGTTAAATTAAGGAAGCCCAGAAGGGAAATGCAAGTATCGACAGAATCAAACGTCGTATTGGTACATGAAAGGTACCTGGATTCACCGAAGATGATGAAGGAGTGTTGTGGTACAAAGGACGTATCTGTGTGCCAGCAGATTTGGAGCTGAAACAAGTTATCATGCAAGAAGCTCATGATACTCTTTATTTTGTCCACCCCGGAGATATAAAGACGTATCAGGATTTGAAGGAGAAATTTTGGTGGCACAAGATGAAGAGGGAAATCGGAAGCTACATCGCCAAGTGTGATATCTGTCAAAGAGTCAAAGCAGAACATTAGAGACCCGTAGGACTGTTGCAACCATTGCAGATTCCGGAATGGAAATGGGATTCCGTCGGAATGGACTTTATCACCGGTTTGCCTACTTCTAGTAGGGGAAATGACTCAATCTGGGTCATCGTTGATAGACTATCCAAGGTAGCCCATTTTATACCTGTCAAGACAACCTACCAGAGTTCGAAGCTAGCAGAGTTGTACATTGCTAGAATCGTCAGTTTGCATGGAACCCCCAAGACCATAGTAACAGATCGAGGAACCCAATTTACCTCGAGATTTTGGCAGAAAGTCCAAGAAGGATTAGGAACCAAGTTGAATTTCAGCACAGCTTATCACCCGCAGACCGACGGATAGACTGAAAGAGTCAACCAAATCTTGGAAGATATGTTGAGAGCTTGTGTGTTAGAGTATGGATCAAAATGGGAAGATTGCCTGCCTTTCACAGAATTCTCATACAACAACAGTTATCAAGCCAGTTTGCAAATGGCCCCATTGAAGGAGTGACCTGACTTTCAATGTCGGAGATTTTGTGTATCTCAAAGTTTCACCATTGAAGGGAACAAAACGTTTTAGTCTAAAAGGAAAGTTACCCCCAGATATATTCGACCCTTCAAGATTCTGAATCGTCGAGGACAAGTATTGTATCAACTAGAACTGCCAGAGGAGATGTCAGCCATCCATGATGTGTTCCATATCTCATTACTTCACAAATGCCTAGAAGTGTCGGAGAAGACCAAAGTTTTCAAGAACATCGATCACTGAGCTGTTGATATCAACAAGGATCTGACGTATCATGAAGTTCCCATCTGTATCTTGGAAGAAGCTTACAGAACCACCATGACCCGGAGTATCGAATTTCTCAAGATTCAATGGAGCAACCATACTGAATAAGAAGCCACTTGGGAGCAAGAAGATTACATTAGGACTGAGTTCCCAAATCTCTTTAGTTCCTAGTTTTCTTTCTTAAATCTCGGGACAAGATTTTGTTTAAGGGGGGAAGGTTTGTAACATCCCACAACTTTAATCCAAATTATCAAGATCCAAATCACCCAATTTAGGGTTAACAAAACCTTTTTCTCATTTAAAAGAAATAAGAATGCATACGTGTGTTGCATCAAATAGGAATTGTTTTGAATTGCCATGATTGTTTGTTCTAATGGTTGTAAAATGATTCTAAGGTGAATTCCACATCATCTAGATCATTCCCAAGAAAAATCCAAAGCAAAAGAAATCAAATAGAATTAATAAATGGAAATGGTCACTTTTGCCATTTTAATCCACTAGGTCACTTTAGGTGTTCCTAGAAGTCAATTCTTAATAGAAATATTTCTAACTCTTTGCACCCCTTGCTAGTACAAGTAAAGATGTACCAATGCCCACCTTGTGATCTTACAAAAACATTCAAACTATAAATTTAAATGGCATTTGAAAATGGAATCCGTTTCATATGTCTAGATCCCACTTTTTCAAAAACCACTCAGATGACTTCAAATTGAAAAATCCCAGCAACCAGAGATGCTCAAGCATAAGACGAAAAAATCCACCAAAATTCATTTCAAAATTCAAAAGTTTGTTTCATGCGGCTATTGTGTCGAACATGTGGCATGCACAAATTTTCTGCCTAACTAACACTATTTAGTGATCAATGCTTTGTCGAGTAATTGGGCTCCATTTGGTCCCCTTGTCTCCCCTAACTCTAACCAGCCCCTAACTAAGCTACTAAATGGCCTAGAGCAGTAGTGCCGCGCTGCCCGTTTTCGGTCACCGCCGGCCGAGCGTGGGCAACACTCCACAGACCACGCCGCGCCAATCCAACACCGCCACTAGCTTCGCCCAACCCTACCGCACTCCCCTGTCCCTTCCCCAAGCGCAGCTAGCCCCTGGACCACCACAGCGCACCCCCGCACTGAGCCTCTGCGCCGTGCCAGTGCACGCCAGAGCGCCATCCCTGGCAAGGCAGCACGCACCGCCCCTCGACCACAGCCCGCGCGCGCCGCTCCGCATTGACCCTAGAACCCCGCAGACACACCCCCTTCCCGCCACGCGACTAGTAGCCACCGCCCGCCGCGTCAAGCACCGCCTCTGCCGCTCTGAGCGCGAGATGCGCCCGACCGTTAGCCACCGCCCCTAGCATCGCCTTCTAGCCGTAGCTGACTACTAGGGAACCGCCCACCATCCGCATACCTGCCCACGCCTCTAGCTCGATGTGTCACCGCCCCCGTCGAGCTCTGCCCATGCCTCTCTACCGCCTCGCCGAGCCTATATAAGGAAGCCTCCCCAGCACCATTGCTTTACACCACTCAGCTCCCCTCTCACCACTGATCATTTCCCCTCCCTCGCCGAAGCCGCTCGAGTAGCCAGTAGCTAGAATTGTACCAGAGTTAAACGCAACCGAGGAGGAGAAGTCCCCGTCGATTTCGTCCACCCCTGGAGTTGCCGCGACCTCGCCTGAGTCCGCTTTCGTCGTCTCATTCGATCGCCCCCATCGCCGCCCTTGCTGGAGCCCTGGTATGCCCCCACTGCACCCCCACCGAGCCGCTAGGGTACCACCTCGCTGGCGACATGTCCGTCGTCGATAATGAACGTGAGCCGTACATCCTAGTTCTAGTCCTACGGTCCACGTTGCCCCGTACCGCTTCACATTATAAGAGCCACTGACAAGCGGGACCCCCTGTCAGCTGTCCTCAATGCCGCGGAGTGAAACCAGGCCGGCCCATTAGTGTTCCTGCACTGGCCCTGTAATTCAAATTTAGATTTTTCATTTTTAAATAAATCTAGATTTTGTGCACTAGTTTGAAAATCAACTCAGAAAGATCTACTGAACCAAATTGAGTGATCCCAATTTTGTTAAAAAGATAATTTAAATCTCTATCCAAGCCCGTTGGATTTAAATCAATTAGAGTTATAGATCTCTCGTAGAAAAAATAAAAAGACAGAAGCTTTTTCACATTCAAACAATTTTCTAAAATCAATCATAATACCTTTGGAGTTGATTCCAACTCTCAAAAATCACAATTGAAAATACATGTCTGAATATGTAATAATATTAATGTTTGCATGCAGTGACTTGGACTAGTACCAAAATAATGCTATATAGGCATTTCTAGTCACTTTAAATCATTAAATATTAAACTTAAACTTATTGAAATGTGATCCAACATTTAAATCACATCCCCATGCATTAGAATATGTGGTGATGACATGTGTCTATATGATCCCATATTTTAATTGGAGAATATTAAATCTTAGTTAACTTCAATGAGTAAAATTACTTTTCTAAAATAAAATAAATGAAACTAGTGCTTTAAATCTTGTGATGAATGTGACGATAATAGATCATCAAATGTGTGCCTTAGTGTGCTAAGTAGACTAGTTAAGTATTGTTTGGTGATTGTGTATTCCGTATGTATTTATAGACGATAGTACCGACCAAGTCTATGAGGAGGAGGAGTTCTACCCCGAAGAAGACGAGGAGAATTTTAACCACTGCACCAATCAAGGCAAGCTAACACTTGCAAGTTTCTTAACTATGCAAGTTAGAACTAAGCAAGTTAACACTTTCCCCCTTAACTTGAGCAAATGCCTTATGCATGCTTTGGTCATACCTTTTTGACTTATACCTACTCCAAGTTTTCTTACAAGCTTTACTTTCTTTTACTTTACCAAAGTTCTTTACTTTGTTTATAGATAGCATAAATAGTATAAAACTTGACCTATCTAGTTAGACTTAGATGTAATTCTATGGCATGAGATTGAGATTAGCATCCCACATTATTGAACACTCTTAACTTAGTAGTTTAGATCTAAACAAAAAACTTGATCACTTTAGATGGGAATACTTGGTGAAAATGACTTGTGAAAACCATGGAATGATGAGTCATTCTATTGAGATGTTTTGACATGTGTTGAGAAACAAAAATGGTTTATGATGATGAAAATGTTGAGGCATGAGCCTTAGCCCTTTTACAAAAACTGATGGTTGGGTTCGGATGCGATACCCATCCAATTTTATCGTACAACCACAATACCTAAATTAGGTAAGGCTTAGCTGGAAGTTTATATGCATTAGTATTAGTTCCCTGGCGGGAGAGGTTTGAGCCGAGGCTACCTCTCAATGTTGTCCACCTATGCAGTGCCCAGTATGGCAGATGGCCATGGCTGGGAGGCCAAGCTCATAGGAGAGGTGCTTATACTAGAGTGTGTAAAGGAAAGGTTATGTTTGATTATATGCATACTAAGTATGATGATTCAGGGTTATCCCTGTCAGATGTATCGAATTTTGTGGTGAAAGTGTACCACGTATGCAGAGTGTCAAATGATTCGAATAGCCGCATCCGCGGTTATGAACAGTTGGAGTGGCCATATTGTTCCATTGTCATATGTTTTCAAAATGACTTATGAAATGAATTGTGACATGACTTGACCACAACAATGTTGTGACTATGACAATTAAGTTCCCCCTTAGGTGATTTCAAACTTTATTTTATCTTTCTTTGTTTCTAAACTCAGCTTATGTTTCAAACTTAACTTCACAAATAAACTTAGAGTTTAGCATTCCTACTAGAACTACCTTAATTGTTAGTGATAGTTTGTGAGTACTTAAAGAGTAATCATGGCTTTTGTCCCTGGCTATTCTCGTGGCAAGACTATGAGGAGGACTACCTTGAAGGAGGTCAGCAGGATGGCTACGACAACTAGGATCATCTCCCATCGTGAGCATTGCCTGTGACACTGAAGATGGAGCCCACAGCTACGCTATTTATTTCGCTCCTTGTTTGTATTAAGACTAGATCCTGAGATCCTTTATTTGTGTAAGACCTTATTATGGTTTGTAATAGATGATGTACTATGATATCCAATCTGTTATGTCTCGCAAGAATGGTAATCCTAGGATTGCGATGTATGGCATAACATGCATCTGGGATTAAAAATCCGGGTGTTGACAACTATAGTCGTTGACATAACACCAATGAAACACCATTCACTAGTATTACATCCCTCAGAGTGGTACACCAGAAACACAGCAGGTCCAAGACATGACTTTACAACTCGACTCTTTACAAAAGTCCATAGAACACTCTAAGTTAAAGAGAGAGAAATGAACTTCTTGCAAAGAAGAACCAGAAAGAAAAATTAAGAACTTATTAAGCTAAAAATAAAACTATCATCTGAACTATCCGACTTGTAATTGCTACTAAAGCGATGCCCTAAAGAATTAGGTTTTATGGCTAGAGAGTACACTTCTATCTAATCCGAACTTTCCCTACATGTTAGTTGATGAATATGTTAACTTTATTGACTTCATTGAAGAACTTGAGCTGTCGATGGTGGTTTCATGAGCATAAGTTGGTGTTGACGTCGTCTTCAATGGCTTTAGAATCTAGCAAGGGTTAAGAAGATATGGTTGAGTATGAGCGTACTCAACAAGTTCACTAAAAAGAAGTGTATGGTGCACTATCTCTATAGCCATAGACCAAAGGTCGTAGGCCATGTAGGTTTTCATAAAAATTTCTTAAAAGATTGCTTTTATTCTGAAAACTATGTCCGACAGCCTTCACAGGTTGACCAGAACCTTCGTGGGTGCCTTTCCTGCCGCATTTGTAGCTCCTTCTCGAAACAGGGAGTAACATGTTACAGTTCTTAGACTCTCCAGAGGTGTGTTGCTTTACCCATGAGAGACCAAATCCTTGTTGCACAACCAGGTGATCTTTCCCGTCCACAATTCCATGATGTGGGGCCTAGTAGATGATCCAAGCCAATCACTGCCCCCTTCGTGACCCCGCATGTCCCATTGGTGTACGCCATGCCCACATTTTGAATTACGACAATGGTTGGTATAGGTTGTTCAGATGCTAGAACTATCATGGGACATTGAGGGTTCCAACCCATATGCCGCATATCCTCTATGGATTACCAATTAATGCATTCTATGAGGATAACAATCACGACCTGCATATCCGGATGCATGCAAGAGGAAGAACATACAGCTGACTTCTCTGTCCCATTCCAAATCTCATGGTTAACGTGTAATATATGGCGCTAGAATCGCTAGCGACATTTGTTGATTATGTCCTAGATATTATGTTCCTTTACCACTAGAACTATACCAGTAGATTCTTACCATCTGGTAAATAATCCAGAATCATATTATTATGAAAATATTGTTTTCTGACCCTTTTGAAGTGTAGGCGATGATAACATTTGAGTTATAAACATTTGATAGAAAATAATCAAGGTACATGAGCAAATTGTGAACTTGAATTTTGTGATTGCAAGGTAGTGAAGTCGGATACTTCCAGCTGACCTTGAGCTCTGATTTCTATAGAAACCCATTATTGCCTGGTAAGAACAATATTTAAAGAAGCAATATGCAATGCATAGTAATGTAATGCTATGATTTGTTTTCTTTCTTCTTTGCGTGTTTTACCCACCTTGTAAAGGTTTTAAGTTTCTTTTAATTAATAAAAGAAAAACATTACTCAAGAATCATTAAATTCATATTATTTTGATATTTAGCATTTTTATAATAATTAGTATTATTCTAAGTGTTTAAAATGAATTTATTTAATGTTTAACTCTTTTAAATATTTAACTAAAATTCCTTTAAGGAAATAAGATTTTATTTTTATCACACTTGATTTACTTTTCAAAAATATAAACTAGTATTTTTCTATAATAGTCCTTCCTTTTAGAATCTTAAAAATGAGTATTATTCAATTTTATGTGTTTTGTATATTTTTTAAAAATTCTAGAAGGAATCGATATAATTTTAATATTAGATCTATATTTAATTTCTTAAAATTACTATATAGTATTTTTATTGGATAGAGGATATTTTTGTAATTGCATAAATACATTATTTGTATTTTTAGATTTTTTATTTATTTTTCTAGAGCCTAATTTATCTCAAGGATATATTTGTAATTAGGTATTTTACATAAGTCCTTTTATAACATGGGCCTGGCCCACTTGGCTGGCCCAGCCCAACCTGACCCGCTAGGGACTAGGCAAACACCCCTAGGTAGTACTGGGCTGCCCACACCCGGCCCAGTACCACTCACTCACTCGCTCTCCTCTCTCTTCTCTCCCGTACGACACCCTCTCTGGTTGCTCGATGCCGCCGCCACCGCGGGTGATTACGGCCGCCCCAGGCTGTCGTGTCCGTTGCCGCGGTGCAAGATGAAGTGGCAAAGATGTAGTGGGGCTGACGCCAGTGCTGTGGGCCATTCTTTATCACCGAAGAAGCCAGACCGTGCCCCTTATTTTCCGAGGCAGACCATGTAGTCTCTGTGTTCGTGGACTGCCAGTTAGCCTTGTCGTCTTCCCTCCTTTTGCAGCGAGAATATGAGCGCGCCCCTAGGGCACATTGGGAGAGAATCCAAGGTCCTCGTAGAGGGAGGCTACACCCTCATGAAGCCTTCCTCCCAATGGTGACTTGGATAAGGTCCAATCCTATCGAAGCGAGGCTCGAGAAGGTCTGCTCGTTCCTCCTATAGCTCCAGAACAGGCCTATCATGGAGAGGTGGCCTCGTGAGGCTTTTGCTACTTCGGTGATGGGCCTAATGACTGGTCAGTCAGGGTACCCCGGTTGCTAGTGACCCGACAGTAGCCCTTAGGCGCTGGCCTTGCACACGTCCTTCGGAGGATGTGAAGGGGTAAGGGCCCAAATAGTTGATGGGGCCGCTATTGCTACTCGAGTCAATGTGGGGCCGCACACGTGTGCATCCTGGCTGTGCACACCAAGCGGTCAAGCACTTCCTTCCGTTAGATCAGGAACTTCCACGAAGCCGACCAAATCTAAGAAGTTGCTCCTTTAGGATTGAAGGTTCTTGGGATAGACTACAGTTAATGCTCCGTTGAAAGGACATTTATTGTCCTAATCTGTTTTGGTGTTCATTAACAACATAAGGTTCATTTTACTGTGTTAATCTCTATAGGTCAATCTATTGAAAAGAGAAAAGGCCATAATAGTGTGGGAAATTCCCTGGCCAAAACTGAACTTTCCTGAAGATTCCAGGCCAGAGTCTCCGGTGTGGTCCGGAGTTTCCCGAAAAGTCCCCAAAAGTCCCCAGAGTCTCTTTGTTAGAAACTTCCCAAAACCATTCTGTGTGGGGGTCTGAAGACAGACCGAAGATGGGCCGGAATCTCCGGTGTGATTTCTCAGACCGGAGTCTCCAGTGTCCCTTGTCCGGAGTTTCTGCCAGAGTCTCCGTATTGAGCGTCAAGACACTGCCCAAGTCAGTTAGAGAGCCGGTCCGGAGATGGACCGGAGGTGGGCTAGAGTTTCTGCTGTAGGCCGGAGTCTCCGGTCTGCCATACCGGAGTGTCCGATGTGGAAGGTTCCAAATGGTCAGAAAAGGGTCTGCAGCTGTGAGGTCTATAAATAGGGGATCTAATCTTCAACCTCAAGATGCTTGTTCCAGAAAAGAAAGACCACATCATTAGAGCCACCAAAACTCCAAAATCTCTTCATCCAACCATCCAAAGTCGCTGATCTTTGGGTAATCAGAGGAGGAGGCCTTGATCTACTACTTCACAAAGAGAGATCTTCATTTCCCCCTCATTCAATTGAGGGCCCCTTGCTCTAGGGTTTCATTGGAATCCCTAGGCCTTCTTTTGGTTATTGCAAGCTTGACTTTGATTGTGTGACAGCTTGCTTGGATTCAGGAGCCTCCAATAAAGTTGTGGATGTGTTCCTCGAACTTGTTGTAAGGGTGCCGTCTACCACCTTGAAGGTTGTCGATATAGTGTAAGCATGAATCGATCCCCTTAGGGTGAGGTTCACCAGAGAACAAGGGAGGCCTCTCATGGTGTTGGTGGTTTGATAACACCCCCCTCTCCAAACGCAGATGTACTTCCCCTCAAAAGGAAAGAACTGCGGGAAATAATCCTTTTGTCCCCGTGTGCTTCTCTTTGGTTACTTTTATCCTTTCTCGCACCTTAATTTATCTAGTTCTTGCTTAGTTAGTTGTGCTACTGTGACATATAGGTTAATTCACCATAGTTGCATATCTAGAGAATTTACCTTTGTGTAACCTTAATTTGAAAAAGGAAGTAAAGTTTGAAGTATCACCTATTCACCCCCTCTAGGTGACCATACGATCCTTTCAATTGGTATCAGAGCCTCGGCTCTTTATTCGGGCTTAACCATCTAAGAGAATATTGTTAACCTAGAGGATGGTGGAGAGGGTGAGGCTAGTACTTCGGTGACCATGGTATATCTCAAGAAGTTGGAAACAAGCTTGAGCTCTACCTTGGGCAACTAAATCCAACAGTTATGCAAACTAGTTGAGCAACTTGTTAAAGAAAAATCAGCTTCACCACCTCCCTCTCTTGAGGAAACGCCTCCTAACCCTAAGGTAAGCCAATGAATATGGAAGTGGGGGATGAACATAATTCCACTAACTCCTCCACCAAAAAAAGGGTTGGGAAGGAAGATCACCATGCGGTTCTCGGATGGTACTCTCCCGACCCTCCTATCCCTCATCCCCATATAAATAACAGAGGTGACCCACCTAAGTTAGCTGCACATACTTTTGCTCAATGGCAAGTTTTAATGAAATATCATGTGCACAACTCTTGCATTGAGTTGTGGAACATTATTGAAGGACTCAAAGTTGAGGATCCAACCAACTTGACAAAAAGAGAAGTGGTCAATAGTCAACTCAATGCCACCGCCTTACACATGATCCAACTTGGAGTGGGGTCAAAGGACTTTGCCCACATTGAGCACTAAAATACCGCCAAGGAAGCTTGGGATGCTCTCATTAACTTGTTTGTTGGAAATGAGAGCATGAGAAGAAATAGATATGATGCCTTAAGAAATGAAGATGAAGGTTTCTTTATGAAGGATGGTGAGGATCATGAATACATGTATCGAAGACTCAAATCCATAGCCACCGCATTTAGAAATGTTGGTGCCTCTCACACTGATGATGCTTGGATCAAAAGGAAGTATGTGAGTGCACTCATGCCCTTCGAGCCCACTGACTTGAAGAGTCTCCAAGGAAGACACAACTACCATCTCATGACCTCAAATGAAGTTATGCAAGAGATGGCCGCCTTCAAGGTTGCTGCCAAGTATACCAAAGATGCGTGAGCTCGTGTCATTGGAATGAGTAGTGTTGTCAATCTTGCCTTGAAGACCAAGGTTGTGGAGTATGATGAAGAAGAAGGAAGTGATGATGCACTCTCTATGAGCCACCCCAAAGATTTCAAGGTTGTTCATGGTGAATACATGGCTTTCTATGCAAGAAAAGATCCCGCTAAGGCCAAGGTGGAGATGCAACGAAGAAGCAACCCAAGTGGTAGAAAAGAAAATGCTTAAAGATTGAGAACTTGCTTCAACTATGGTGACCGCTATCATTTTGTTGTCAGATGTCCTTATGAGAAGATAGAAGACAATGGTGGTGCACTCATCTTGAAGAAAAATCCAAAGGCCCCTTTCAAGAAGCCTTTTTACAAGAAGAACGCCACCAACAAGAAGTCTGGTGACATTGCATTGATAGCACATGAAGAGTTCTCCTCCAATGATTAGGAAGAAGAAGAAGAAACAACGAATGGTGTGGCTGCCATCACCACTACCTCTACACCTACCTTCTCCCTCTTCGATTCCCCAAATGAGAACACCTCCAACAAGAACGTCACTTGCCTTATGGCAAGAGCATCAGAGGTATCATCATCTCCTCTCTCCACCCCTAGTATCAATTATGATTTGAATGATGATATAACTCTTGAGGTGAAGGAGGAATTAGTTGCTTTCGATGCTTATATGAGTAACTTGCAAGGGGAGCATAAGAAGCATTTTGTAAATCTCTTGAACCAACTTGCTCACACACACAAGAGGTCCTTGATGAGAGGTGTAAGCTTGGGAGAGAGCATCTACTTGAGATGGATGCTCTAACTAATTCTCTTGAAGAACAACAAGAGACTAGGGTATCTCTTGAAGAAAAACTTGAAGGTCTTGATGAGGCAAATGATTGAATTCTTGCTAAACTCATTAAGGAACGTGATCATGCCATTGCTAAATACAAAAACTCTAAAAAGGACATGATTGAGTTTGGTGTTGTTCATGACATACTTGCCGAGGATTATGAGAAGCTTAACAAGGCTCACAAGACTTTGGAAAGTGATCTCATGACTCTCACAAAGTCTCGTGAACAACTTCAAAATCAACTGACTAATGTTGTTTCACCTAGTATTTCCATTCCCCCTAGTAGTACAAACATCCTTGAAGAAAATGCTAGGTTGTAGGGGGATCTTACGAAGACAACCTTCCCCAAATTGGTTCCCCATTTTGCAACCACAGCCAACCCATACACTCCCCTACCCCTCTCTAGCCCAACCACTCATTGTTCCACGACCAAATGGTCATGGCCATTAAGACCGAGCCCCCATTTGGGCACCTCACTGGCGACAACACACCACAGCCACCGCCAGCGCCATCCACCATGTCCAGGAGGTAGCCTGTGTTCCACCTCCACCGTCCAACCAGCCCCAGCCTGAGGACAACGACCAGAACGGAAAGGAACCGCCGCGCCCAGAGACTGTCGACCATTCCGATGCCGCCACAGAGCGCGCACGGTCCCCTGCTTGACCAGACCACGCCTCGCTCCAGCCGCCCGCCTACACGATCCCCACCAGCCTAGGAAGCTAACGGAGACACCCATTCCCCCGATCGTGCCCCGTAGTCGCCGGCCTCCGTGAAACTCGCCGTCAGCAGAGACTTAGTGCGCGTCGTGCCATTCACTGCCCCCGACCGCAAACCACTGCACACTCACCGCCGTGACACTCGCCAGGGCACCGCCCACCGTCCTAGTGCACCACCCACGCCTCTAGCTCGCTGTGCTGTCGTCACCAGCGAGCATTGCCCATGCTTCTCTGCCGCTTAGCCGCGCCTATAAAAGGAGGCCACCCCATCACCAACTACTCACACCATTCCACTCCCCTCTCCGCACTAATCCTTCCCTACTTCTAGCCGGAGCCGCTCGAGCCTTGGTTCGCCAGAATTTAGCAGGAGGAGCCCGCTGTAGAGGAGGAGAAGGCGCCATCGATTTCGTCCACCTAGGAGCTGCTGCGACCACCCTTGAGTCCGCCGTCGACAGCACATTCGATCGCCCCCATCGCTGCAGTAGCTGGAGCCCTGGTATGCCCCCTGAGCTCCCCCACCGAACCGCTAGGCTTAGTTCCTGCCGGCGAACTGTTTGCCGCAGATGACATCCCTCAGCCGTAGATCTCCCTTTTAATCCAACAGCCCACATCGCCCCGTACCACTCCGCGTGTAAAGAGCCACTGACCGATGGACCCCCTGTCAGCTGTTCTCTATGCCGCGGAATGCCACTGGGCCGGCCCGTTTTCCTTCCCGCGCGACCCATGTAATTCAAACTTAGATTTTTCTATTTTAGTTTAAACCTAGTTCTGTCCCTTAGTTTAAAAATCCCTTCGGAGAGATTTACAAATCCAAATGAAGTAATTCCAATTTTGTTAGAAAGATACTGAAAATATATACCCAAGCCCGTTGGATTTAATTCAATTAGAGTTAGAGATCTCTCCTATAAAAATAACAAGACAGAAGCATTTGCACCTTGCAACATTTTTATAAAATCAACCATGATAGCTTTTGAGTTGATTCCAACTCAAAAAAATCACATTTAACCCTACCTATCTAAATATGTAATAATATTAAGGTTTACATGCAATAACTTTGGACTAGCACGAAAATAACGCTATATAGGCATTTCTAGTCACTTTAAATCATTAAATAATAAACTTAAACTTAAGTAAATGTGATCCAACCCTTAAATCACATTCCCACATGTTGGACTATGTGGTGATGACATGTGTCCACATGATCCCATATTTTAAGTGGTGAATATTAAATCTTAGTTATTTTTAATGAGTAGAAATTACTTTTCTAAAATAAAAAGAATAAAGCTAGTTAATAAAACTTGTGATGCTTGTGATGATAATCGATCATCAAATGTGTGCCTTAGAGTGATAATTAGACTAGTTAAGTATTGTTTGGTGATTGTGTACTCCGTATGTATTTATAGACGATAGTACCGACCAAGCTTTCAAGGAGGTGGAGTTCTATCAAGAGGAGGAAGAAAACTTCAACCACTGGACTGAATAAGGCAAGCCATCATTAACAATGCAATATAACCCTTGCAAGCTAAATAATCTAAGAAAATTCATTAGGCATGCTTTGGTTATACCACCTTGACTATTACATACCCAAAGTATTACTTTTCAAGCTTTACTCCCTTTGCTTCACCAAAGTCCTTTACTTGTTTTGAAGGTAGCATAAAGAGTATAAAACTTGACCTACCTAGATAACTTTAGATGTCATTCTATGGCATGAGATTGATCTCATCTTTCCACCTTAGTAAACACTCTTAACTTAGTAGTTTAGAGTAGATAAAAACTTGAGTCAGTTTAGATGGGAACACTTGGTGAAAATGAATTATGAAAACCTTGGAATGATGAGTCATTCTATTGAGATGTTTTGACATGTGTTGAGAAACACAAATGGTTTATGATGATGAAAATGTTGAGGCATGAGCCTTAAACCTTTTACAAAACTGATGGTTGGATTCAGATGCGATACCATTCCAAATTTACCATACAACCACACTACCTGAATTGGGTAAGGCTTAGCCGGAAGTTTATATGCATTAGTATTAGTTCCCTCGCGGGAGAGGTTTGAGCTGAGGCTACCTCTCAATGTTGTCCACCTATGTAGTGCCCAAGATGACAGATGGTCATGGTTGGGAGGCCATACTCATAGGAGAGGTGCTTATACTAGGGTGTGTAAAGGAAATGTTATGTTTGATTATCTGCATACTAAGTATGATGATTCAGGGTTATCCCTGACAGATGTATCGAATCTTGTGGTGAAAGTGTACCACCTCTGCAGAGTGTCAAACTATTTGAATAGCCGCATCCACAGTTATGGACAGTTGGAGTGGCCATACTGTTTCGTTGTCAGATGTTTTCAAAATGACTTATGAAATGAATGATGAATATTGACTTGACCACAACAGGGTTATGACTATGACACTAGCTTCCCAATTTAAGTGATTCTAGAACTTTTTTTTATCTTTCTTTGCTTCTGAACTCAGCTTAGGTTTCAAACTTAACTTATTAGTTAAACTTAGAGTTAGCACTTTGCTTTAGAACTATACTACTTGTTAGTGGTAGTTTGCGAGTACTTAAAGAGTACTCATGGCTTTTGTCCCTGGCTATTCTCATGGGCCAGACTATGAAGGAGACTACCAAGATGACGGCCAGCAGGACGACTATGATAACTAGGACTATATGCCTTTGTCACCATTGCCTGTGCCCCTGAAGATGGACCCCACCGCTACGCTTATTATTTATTCCACTGCTTGTTGTATTAAGACTGGATCATGAGATCCTTATTTGTGTAAGACCTTATATATGGTTTGTAATGGATGCTGTACTATGATATCCAATCTGTTATGTCTCGCAAAAATGGTAATCCTGGGATTACGAGGTATGGCATAATAGGCATTTGGGATTAAAAATCCGGGTGTTGACAAGTTGGTATCAGAGCCATCCTGACCGTAGAAGACCCTAGTTAGAATGGACGTCCGAACAAAAACTTAATTTCCAAACCAAAGTGAATATTTATGAAAAACTATCTCCTCTCTTATCCTTGGGAATTCACTCTTTCTCAAAAATTCATGTTCCTCAAATTCTTACATTACTACTTAAAATTTGACACACTTGATTACTTCACTAATTTCCTCATCCTTAATTCTTGTAGATGGAGACTCGGTTCAACAAGTTCTATCAGTTGGGAAATGGAGGTCAGCTGATCTTCGAGAGGGATCTGGATTCACTGTCGGAGTTACTGGGACGCCCACATCCGGAGTTCCTTGGAGCTCAACTTCTAGGACCCCCAAGAGGTGATTTGCAGTGGTTAGTCACCGCTGATCTTCGAGGAAGCATCAAAGCACCAACGTCCGAGAGAATCCAGTTCTCCGTGAGGGAGAACAACTGGCTAGATGGATTAGCCAGGGCAATGCATGAAGCTCATGCATGTCTATGTGCCCTTAGCGTCAACCAAATCCAAGGAACCCATTTTGCTCACTACGCAAGACGTGACTTCATGGGAATGCCGATGGAGATGCCAAGTCATCCAGAACTGAAGCGCCAAGTGGAGAACCTCGACTTCGTGTTGTACGATCGTCAGAAGGAGTTGGTATTGCTAGGGAGTTCGCCAACCACAACGGTGCCATCACAGCCTAGAAGGCCCAGACTTTCTCATTGCTTGTGAAGGATCGTAAGTCTCTTCGCCTCCAGCGCGAGAAGAAGGATCGCACCATCGCCTGTCTTCGCAAGAAGGTGGACGACCTCGAGAAGACTGTGAAGGAGCAGGAAACTCAACTTGCAGCAAAGGAGGAAGAAGAGGAAGGTGAAGACATCCAGGGAGATATGGATTCTTATCTCAGCAATGATGACGACTTTCTGGAGGAGGATGCCGTGGACTTCTACACTGACGATGAGGACTCCGACTTCATCAATGATGAGTAGATGCACTAGAGCACTGTAGTAGCATGAGATGTATCGGTGTCACTGTATCGTAGCTTGCAGAATGGTTCTTAAAACCATCTGTTTTCCTTTATTGTTGTGGTGTGTGTTTGTACCGTGTGCTGCTTGAGTGAATGAAATGAAGTTAGTTGCAAAAACCTGAGTCAAACTCAAAGTTTTAGCTTTGAAACCAAAACCATGAACCTTAGAACTTTCCCTCTTATCCCTTTATCTACCTCAATCTTCAAATGACTCCTGGAACCAAGGAGGGAGCAGCTCATCGCAATACCCAATGCTGCAGATTATGCAGATGTTAGTTGCAGACCGTGAAGCAAGCAGGGCAGAGCACCAGGCCAACTTAGCAACATTGCAGCAGATAGCTCAGATGGCCCAAAAGAACCAAGTGCATGGAAATTAGGATCACCATGGATCCAAACTCAAAAACTTTCAGAATACCAATCCCCCAATCCTTAACCAGGCTGAAAACCCACTGGATGCTGACGACTGGTTGCAATGAATGGAAAACAACTTAGAAGTAGCAGGATTTGATGACAACGAGAAGGTTCTCTTTGCCACCCACTATCTTGCAGGAGATGCAAGAGCTTGGTGGACTAGTATCGTAACATGAACCATGGTCAAGTGATGACATGGGAAGCCTTCAAAACCAAGTTCAGCCACACCCACGTGCCTCAAGGTCTAGTCACTAGATTGAGGGATGAGTTCCGCGACTTGAAGCAAGGCAGAATGACTGTGGTGGAATACGGTGATAGATTCCTGTCACTTGCAAGGTACGCCCCGGATTAGATCAACACAGAAGTCAAGAAGAAGGAGAGATTCTTGAACGGACTGTCCTTGTCAACATCCGCTTCGAGGATCTCGAAGAGCTAGTCGACTCTGCCATTCAGATGGAAGGGAATATTAACCAAGCAAACGACAACCGCAAACGTCGTATGATGCAGCAATCTAGATCCAGCAGTCACCAGAAGTACCGTCCCAACCTCTCACCAGGATATGCACCAAGGAACAATCGACCCCCAATGTCTCGCCCAAGCTACCCCAACCGTAGCAGAGGCAATGTGAAGTCCGGAGGAAACAATCACAACTCCGGCAACACCAACAATTTCAACCATGCCCCTCCCAAAAACAACAACAACAACAACACTGCACCAAGAACTAGCAGCAATGCTGTGCCCGTCTCAGCAAAGGACAAGTCCTAGATCACTTGTTTCGAGTATGGAGTGAAGGGTCACTATTCAAATGAGTGTCCCAAGAAGACTGCCGCTACTACCAATGTGAATGCCCTAGCTCAACAGCAGTGTCGTGTTCAACCAAGGAGAAGATTTGCCCCAGGGAACCCTCACAACCGCAACGGCCGTCTCTTCCACATGAACGCCGAAGAAGCCCAGGAAGCACTAGATGTAGTGCTGGGTATGTTTTCTGTTAACTCAGTTTTAGCAAGGGTATTGTTTGATTCTGGAGCATCACATTCATTTGTCACCGAAGAATTTGCATGCACTAGTAAGATTCAGCCAACCAACTTGAAGCATGTCATGATAGTTCAAATCCCCGGTTCAACCACAAAAGCTAGAAAAATTTGCAAAGCTGTGCCTATCAGAATACATGGGAGAGATTTTTATGCCAACCTAATTCTACTCGGAACCAAAGGATTGGAAGTAGTACTAGGTATGGACTGGATGTCAAGGCATAAAGGAATTATGGACTGTGCTAAGAAAGCCATCACCATGACCAGTAGCTCTAGAGTAACAGTAGAGCATATATATGAAACCTTACCTCGTCAATTCAAGTGCAACAAGAGTCTCGCCCTACCCACCATAGACCAGGTCAGAGTAGTCTGTGAATACCCCGACGTATTCCCAGATGAATTGCCAGGTATGCCCCCGGATAGGGATATTGAGTTCATTATCGAACTAATCCCCAAAACCGGACCCATAGCTCAGAGACCCTATAGCATGAACCCCTCAGAGTTAGTAGAGCTGAAGAAGCAGTTGGATGCCATGTTAGCAACAAGCTTGATTCAACCAAGCGCATCCCCATGGAGATCACTAGTGTTATTCGTCGACAAGAAACATGGAGGCAACCATTTGTGCACAGATTACAGGAAACTAAATGACGTCACCATCAAGAACAAGTACCCCTTGCGAAAGATAGAGGATCTATTTGATTAGTTGACCGGAGCACAGGTATTCTCAAAGATTGATCTTAGGACTAGTTATCACCAACTTAAGATTCGTGCAACGGATATTCCAAAGACCGCCTTTACTAGTCGCTATGGTTTATACGAGTATACGGTTATGTCTTTTGGATTAACCAATGCCCCTGCTTATTTCATGAATCTCATGAATAAGATCTTTATGATTCCTAGATAAGTTTGTAGTTGTATTTATCGATGACATCCTTATCTACTCCCAGTCAGAAGAAGAGCATGAGCAACATCTATGGATCATCCTAGAAACCCTGAGAGAACATCGGTTATATGCCAAGTTCAGCAAGTGTGAGTTTTGGCTGAAAGAAGTAGGATTCCTAGGACATATTGTGTCTGCCGGAGGAGTCTCTATTGATCCCGCCAAGATCAAAGATGCCGAAGAATGGGAAGCCCCAACCACTCAAACCCAAGTCCGTGCATTTCTCGGATTAGCAGGATATTACCGCAAGTTCCTAGAAGGATTCTCGAGCATCGCCAGACCGATGACCCAATTTCTAAAGAAGGACAAAAAGTTTGAATGGACTGACAAATGTGAAGCCAATTTTCAAGAGATGAAGAAGAGATTGATATCAGCCCCAATATTGATCATGCCAGACATCAAGAAGATGTTTGATGTGTATTGTGATGCATCCAAGATTGGTCTCGGATGTGTATTAATGCAATAAGGCAAAGTCATCCCTTATCTGTCTCGACAACTAAAGCAACATGAGCAGAACTATCCGGCCCATGATCTTGAACTAGTAGCCGTAGTTTTGGCATTGAAGACATGGCGTCATTATCTGATGGGAAATCATTGTGATATTTACTCAGATGACAAGAGCTTGAATTATATTTTCACTCAGAAGGAGATGAATATGAGGCAAAGGAGATGGATAGAGTTAATCAAGGATTATGACCTTGACATTCACTATCACCCCGGCAAAGCCAATGTGGTAGAGGATGCTCTTAGCAGATTGCCTTGTAGGCTAAACACCATGATTAAGGAGAAGCAGCCAAGTTTGTATGAGGAGTTGGAGCAGTTTAGAACTGAGCTAGTTAGCAAAGGATTCCTAGATAGCATTGAACTTCCACCCACATTGATTAGCCAAATCAAGGAAGCCCAGAAAGGAAATAAAAGTATCGACGGAATCAAACATTGTATTGGTACATGAAAGGTACCTGGATTCACTGAAGACGAAGAAGGAATTCTGTGGTACAAAGGACGTATCTGTGTGCCAGTAGATTCAGAGCTGAAGCAGGTTATCATGCAGGAAGCTCATGATACTATTTATTCTATCCACCCTAGAGGAACGAAGATGTATCAAGACTTGAAAGAGCAATTTTGGTGGCACAAGATGAAGAGAGAAATCGGAAGCTATATCACCAAGTGTGACATCTGTCAAAGAGTCAAAACAAAGCATGAGAGACCCACGGGACTGTTGCAACCATTGCAGATTCCGGAATGGAAATTGGATTCTGTCGGAATGGACTTTATCACCGGTTTGCCTACTTCTAGTAGGGGAAATGACTCAATCTGGGTCATAGTTGATAGACTGTCCAAGGTAGCTCACTTTATACCGGTCAAGACAACCTACCAGAGTTTGAAGCTAGCAGAACTGTATATTGCTAGGATTGTTAGTCTGCATGGAACCCCCAAGACCATAGTATCAGATCGAGGAACCCAATTTACCTCAAGATTTTGGCAGAAAGTCCAGGAAGGATTAGGAACCAAGTTGAATTTTAGCATAGCTTATCACCCGCAAACGGATGGACAGACTGAAAGAGTCAACCAGATCCTAGAAGACATGTTAAGAGCTTGTGTGTTGGAGTACGGATCAAAATGGGAACACTGCCTGCCTTTCGCAGAATTCTCATATAACAACAGTTATCAAGCTAGTTTGCAAATGGCACCATTTGAGTTCCTATATGGAAAGAAGTGTCGTACCCCCTTGAATTGGTCGCAACTAGGAGAGAGTCAGATTTTTGGACCCAACATTCTCCGAGAAGCTGAAGAGAAGGTTCACAAAGTACGTGAGCACGTCAAGACTGCCCAATCCAGACATAAGAGTTATGCTGACAAGAGAAGGAGAGACCTGGCTTTCAATGTCGGAGATTTTGTGTATCTCAAGGTTTCGCCACTGAAGGGAACACAACGCTTAGGGAAGTTAGCCCCCAGATATATCAGACCATTCAAGATTCTGAATTGTCGAGGAGAAGTATCATATCAACTGGAATTACCTGAAGAAATGTCAGCCATCCACAATGTGTTCCATATCTCGTTACTTCACAAATGTCTGGAAGTGCCGGAGAAGACTGAAGTTTTTAAGAACATCGATCACAGAGCGGTGGAGATCAACAATGACCTGATGTATCGTGAAGTGCCCATCCGTATCTTGGAAGAAGCTTACAGAACCACCAGGACCAGGAGTATCAAGTTTCTCAAGATTCAATGGAGCAACCACACCGAGGAGGAAGCCACTTGGGAGCAAGAAGATTACGTTAGGACAGAGATCCCAGATCTCTTTAGTTCCTAGTTTTCTTTTGTAAATCTCGGGACGAGATTTTGTTTAAGGGGGGAAGGTTTGTAACATCCCAAAACTTTAATCCAAGGTTATTAAGATCCAAATCATCAAAATTTAGGGTTAACAAAAACTTTTCCAATTGAAATTATTAAAGCATTCATATGTGTGTGCATTTAAATAGGAGTTGTTTTGAATTGCCATGATTAAGTGATCCATTGCTTGTAAAATGATTCTAATTTCAAATAAACATCATCTAGATCATCCCGACACAAATCCCAAAGAAAGACAAACCAAAATGAATAAAAGAAAGAAATGGTCATTTGTGCCACTTTAATCAACATGCCTACTTTGGCTATTCCTAGGACTCATTTCTTAATAGAAATAAATGTGGATCCTTGCACCCCTTGCTAGTACCTATAGTAGTGTACCAAGGCCCACTTTGCGATCTGCCAAAAACTTTCAAACACTAAATTTAAAAGGCATTTGAAAATTGAATCTAGTGTAGGTATCAAGATCCCACTTATTCAAAAACCACTCAAATGAGCTCCATTTTCAAAACCCAAGAAACCACAGAGGCTTAAGCATGTGTCTAGCAAAACCACCAAAAATCATCTAAAAATTCCAAACTTGAGTTCTTTCGGCCATTTTCACAAACACTTGGTGGATAGATTTCAAACAAAACACAAAACACTATTTGGAGCAGTGTTTGATCCAAATTGGTTCCCCATTTTGCAACCACAGCCAACCCATACACGCCCCTACCCCTGTCTAGCCCAGCCACTCACTATGCCACAACCAAATGGTCATGGCCATTAAGGCCGAGCCCCCATTTGGGCACCTCACCGGCGACAGCATGCCACAGCCTCCGCCAGCGCCATCCACCATGTCTAGGAGGTAGCCTGTGGTCCACCTCCACCGTCAAACCAGCCCTAGCTCGAGGACAGCAACTAGAACAGCCAGGAACTGCCGCGCCCGGAGACTGTCGACCATGCCGACGCCGCCGCAGAGCGCGCACGGTCCCCTGCTCGACCAGATCACGCCTTGCTCCTGCCGCCCGCCTACACGATCCCCACCGGCCTAGGAAGCTAACGGACATGCCCATTCCCCCGACCGTGCCCCGTAGTCGTCGGCCGCTGTGAAACTCGCTGTCGGCAGAGACTTAGTCCGTGCTGTGCCATTCACTGCCCCGACCTCAAACCACTGCACACTCACCGCCGTGACACTTGCCAGGGCACCGCCCACCGTCCTAGCGCACCGCCCACGCCTCTAGCTCGTTGTGCCGTCGTCACCGGTGAGCACCGCCCATGCTTCTCTGACGCTTAGCCGCGCCTATAAAAGGAGTCCACCCCAACACCAACTACTCACACCATTCCACTCCCCTCTCCGCACTGATCCTTCCCCAACTCTCGCCGGAGCCGCTCGAGCCTTGGTTCACCGGAATTTAGCCGGAGGAGCCCGCTGTAGAGGAGGAGAAGGCGCCGTCGATTTCGTCCACCCCTGGAGCTACTGTGACCACCCCTGAGTCCGTCGTCGATAGCACGTGCGATCACCCCCATCGCCACAGTAGCTGGAGCCCTGGTATGCCCCCTGAGCACCCCCACTAAACTGATAGGGTTAGTTCCCGCCGGTGACCTGTTCACCGGAGACGACATCCCTCAGCCGTAGATCTCCCTTTTAATCCAACGGCCCACATCGCCCCGTACCGCTTCGCGTGTAAAGAGCCACTGACCGGTGGACCCCCCCTGTCAGCTATTCTCTGTGCCGTGGAACACCACTGGGCCGGCCCGTTTTCCTTCCCGCGCGAGCCATGTAATTCAAACTTAGATTTTTCTATTTTAGTTTGAACTTAGTTCTGTCCCTTAGTTCAAAAATCCATTCAGAGAGATTTACAAATCCAAATGAAGTGATTCCAATTTTGTTAGAAAGATACTGAAAAGATCTACCCAAGCCCGTTGGATTTAATTCAATTAGAGTTAGAGATCTCTCCTAGTAAAAATAACAAGACAGAAGCATTTGCACCTTGCAACATTTTTATAAAATCAACCATGATAGCTTTTGAGTTGATTCCAACTCTCAGAAATCACATTTAACCCTACCTATCTAAATATGTAATAATATTAAGGTTTACATGAAGTGACTTTGGACTAGTACCAAAATAATGCTATATAGGCATTTCTAGTCACTTTAAATCATTAAATAATAAACTTAAACTTAAGTAATGTGATCCAACCCTTGAATCACATTCCCAGATGTTGGAATATATGGTGATGACATGTGTCCACATGATCCCATATTTTAAGTGGTGAATATTAAATCTTAGTTATTTTTAATGAGTAGAAATTACTTTTCTAAAATAAAAAGAATAAAGCTAGTTAATAAAACTTGTGATGCTTGTGATGATAATAGATCATCAAATGTGTGCCTTAGAGTGCTAATTAGACTAGTTAAGTATTGTTTGGTGATTGCGTACTCTGTATGTATTTATAGACGATAGTACCGACCAAGCTTTCAAGGGGGAGGAGTTCTATCAAGAGGAGGAAGGAAACTTCAACCACTGCACTGCACAAGGCAAGCCATCATTAACAATGCAAGCTAACCCTTGCAAGATAAATAATCTAAGCAAATGCATTAGGCATGCTTTCGTTATACCACCTTGACTATTACTTTCCCAAAGTATTACTTTTCAAGATTTACTCCCTTTATTTCACCAAAGTCCTTTACTTGTTTTGAAGGTAGCATAAAGAGTATAAAACTTGAGCTACCTAGATAACTTTAGATGTCATTCTATGGCATGAGATTGATCCCATCTTTCCACCTTAGTGAATACTCTTAACTTAGTTGTTTAGAGTAGATAAAACTTGAGTCACTTTAGATGGGAACACTTGGTGAAAATGAATTATGAAAACCTTAGAATGATGAGTCATTCTATTGACATGTTTTGACATGTGTTGAGAAACACAAATGGTTTATGATGATGAAAATGTTGAGGCATGAGCCTTAACCCTTTTACAAAACTGATGGTTGGATTCGGATGCAATACCATTCCAAATTTACCGTACAACCACACTACCTGAATTGGGTAAGGCTTAGCCGGAAGTTTATATGCATTAGTATTAGTTCCCTCACGGTAGAAGTTTGAGCTGAGGCTACCTCTCAATGTTGTCCACCTATGTAGTGCCTAAGATGACAGATGGTCATGGTTGGGAGGCCATACTCATAGGAGAGGTGCTTATACTAGGGTGTGTAAAGGAAAGGTTATGTTTGATTATCTACATACTAAGTATGATGATTCAAGGTTATCCCTGACAGATGTATCGAATCATGTGGTGAAAGTGTACCACCTCTATAGAGTGTCAAACTATTCGAATAGCCGCGTCCGTGTTTATGGACAGTTGGACTGGCCATACTGTTTCGTTGTCAGATGTTTTCAAAATGACTTATGAAATGAATGATGAATCTTGACTTGACCACAACAGGGTTGTGACTATGACACTAGCTTCCCAACTTAATTGATTCTAGAACTTTATTTTAACTTTCTTTGCTTCTGAACTCAACTTAGGTTTCAAACTTAACTTATTAGTTAAACTTAGAGTTAGCACTTTGCTTTAGAACTATACTACTTGTTAGTGGTAGTTTGCGAGTACTTAAAGAGTACTCATGGCTTTTATCCGTAGCTATTCTCATGGCCAGACTATGAAGGAGACTTCCAAGATTACGGCCACTAGGACGGCTATGATAACTAGGACTATCTGCCTTCGTCAGCATTGCCTGTGCCCCTGAAGATGGACCCCGCCGCTACGCTTATTATTTATTCCGCTGCTTGTTGTATTAAGTATGGATCATGAGATCCTTATTTGTGTAAGACCTTATGTATGGTTTGTAATTGATGATGTACCGTGATATCCAATCTGTTATGTCTCGCAAAAATGGTAATCCTGGGATTGTGAGGTATGGCATAACATGCATCTAGGATTAAAAATCTGGGTGTTGAAAGTTCTTGGTGATCTAAGAAATGGAATGTCCACTCGAGCTCAACTAAAGCACTTTGGTGAGCATCAAGCTCACATATCCATGGTGGAACCAAAGAAAGTATGGGAAGCTCCTAAAGATTTAGATTGGCTTGAAGCAATGCATAAAGAGCTCAACAACTTCGAGAGAAACAAAGTATGGAAGTGAGTAGAAAATCCCAAAGAGTTTCGCAATGTTATTGGCACTAAATGCATATTCAAGAACAAGCAAGATGAACATGGTATCGTTGTGAAGAACAAGGAAAGATTGGTAACACAAGGGTTCTCTCAAATTGAAGGCATTGATTATGGAGAGACTTATGATCCTGTGGCTTGCCTTGGGTCCATCCGTATCCTTCTTCAATATGCCGCACATCATAATTTTAAATTACAGCAAATGGATGTGGAAAGTGCTTTTCTAAATGGTTCATTGCATGAGTTGGTTTATGTTAAGCAACCCCTAGGTTTTGAGGATCCCAACTTCCCAAACCATGTCTACAAACATGATAAGGCGTTCTATTGACTTAAACAAGATCTAGGTACTTGGTATGAGCACCTTAGAGAGTTTTTGTTAGACCGTCGATTTGAGGTTAGGAAAATTGGTCCCACTCTTTTTACTAAGAAGATTAATGGGGAGCTTTTTGTTTGCCAAATATATGTTGATGATATTATCTTTGGTCATCTAACAAAGTTTTTAATGATCAATTCTCGAAGCTTATGACTGACAGGTTCAGGATGTTGTTGTCGGATTAAGGATAAGTACACCATGAGGGGTTCCTCGAGGCATGCGGAAGAGAGGGGTGTGAGACGTAAGGTGTTTTGGGACGGTGAGCACACAAGTTTACCCAGGTGTGAATCCGCCAGCTTTGGACGGATCCTACACCTGCTAGCAATCCAGTAATACGGTAGAGCTGGATATGGGTTAAATGGGTTTCACCTGTGCGTGTTCAGATGTAGACTATTGTGGGGTGCCCTAAAGGCTGGTCCCTAGGATGGCTTATATAGATATCAGGCCTAGGGTTTACATGAGAGACCTATCTGGCAACGACTAAGAGTCGGTTACAGAGTACATCTTGAACTACAAATAACACTACATGCCTATGTTGGTAAGTATTCTGGGCCTTCCCATAGCCGGACTGGACTCCATCTCTTCTCCCTGACTGGGCTGCCCGTGAAGCAGTTATCTAACCCGAAGTGGGCTGCCCTGGTCAGTGAGGCACATTAAGGATATCTAGAAAGTATATCCCCAATAGTAGCCCCTGGAAGCCTCCAAGATCCGGAGTCAGATTTCACCATCGTCTAGCTTGATTCATCTTCGGCTTGTAGAATCTTGAAGGGTTCCTGAAACTTCAAAAGAAAGGATAGGATCCAGGTCTTAAAAATAAGCCAGACCTATGAGTACATTATTCGGGTTTCTAGCTTGAAATTCAAACTAAGCCGGAACTTTGTCTCTGACGTAACCTGATGTCAGTCAAGGTCAAGTCACGTCACTAACAGACATTCCTGACAGCACGACCGTTGGTGGGTCCGCCTTTCGCGGAACCGAGGCATCATTTTAATGCGTGCATGGAGATCGAGGCGGCATAATCCTTGCAAGGAGGTTACCTAGCTCCTTCCACGATGCGTGGCATGGTTACTATTTATCTTGAACGAATCTTGGCGCAGGAGAGGTATATAAGGGATCAAGATTTCCTCTTTCTTCCTTACCAATGCCTGTATCTTCTCCTTCCTCTCGATGCTTCCACGCAAAAGCTCTTCTATCTCCCCCTAAACGCACAACACCACCCATCCTAGGTCACCACTGCCCACAAAAATTTCTGATGCTTCATCTTCCGGCACGACGGCGACAACGGCGATGGCCTCCGCGGAGTCGGAGAAGGAGAACTTCCGCGGGGTCTAGACCCCCTGCGTCCTTGACAATGACAAGCTCTGCATCATTGAGAAGGAAGGCCTCCTCCATGCCGGTGACTAGCAGAGAAGTTTTGGTCAAACCATCCCCACCTCCAACGCCAACGAGCGAATGCACTTCGGCACCCACCTCAACAGAGGTTTGAGTTTTCCTCCCTCATATTTCTTCTCTGAGGTTATAGATCATTACGAAATTCAACTCCATAATCTCCCCCAAACTCAATCTTAGAAATGAGTGCTTATGCATCCTTGTGTGAGGGGTATCTTAGAATTAGACCGAGTCTTGTTCTATTCCGGTACTACTTTGGTACCCAGAGAAATTCCATCACTTCCGGTAATCCTTATATTACCGGAACTCTTAGCTTTTCTGTTAGGAGAGAGTGAGTCTATCCTAGAATCAAAGCCAGCAAGTCCGTTAAGAGATGGCCGTCCATGTTGTTTTATCATAAGGATGGACCAGCTCCCGGAAAAGCCACTTCTTTTTCGCCTTTCGTCGATGGTGCTGCCACGCCACAAGAGTCCTGGGACGCATAAGCTCCGGCTCTCACCGATGATCTGCTTCTCACCAAGAGGCGGATTTAGTATCTAATTAAGTACAAGGGTCTGAAAGGATCCGACTTAGTTCACTGTTGGCTGGCATGCCGGATCCAGCCTCTCCAACACCATGGTGACCGGCTCATGCATTCAATCACCAAGAGCAAGACAGATTCTCTCCGGATCTTCTCAAAATCATATTCAGACAAGGACTACGAGTCCTAGATCAAATGGTTCATCAAAGAGTGGATCGAGAGGATGATTCCAGATATCTCTCTGGACATGTATTCGGCTGATGATCCCATGACACCACTAAGTTTTCCAGCAGTTACTCGAATATGTGTTCATCCATACTTTGTTACAGCTTTTTGCAATACTCAGGTAATTATTCTTTTAGCTTGCTAACCTCCCTGAGTTGGAGCTTGCTTCTCTTGAGGGATATCCTCCTGAGATATCTCAGGAGGATGGAGAACTTGTGGCACTGCCGGAGGCGCTTACTCGAAAGTGTAAAACTCTGACCGTTTCCATTGCCATGAAAGAAGTGCCTGTTGTGAAGAGGTAACTTTCCTCACAAGGTCTTTGTATTTTATCTCTCATTCTTTGTGAAGCGTAATGATCTTGTACTATCACTTCTTTAGATCTAAACAACTCGTAAAGGGCAAGGGGAAGGGAATCCCGACAAAGCCTCTGCGACAGTCAAAGTTAAATTTGAATTTGCCTGCTACTCCAACTCTGACTCCTACCCCAATGCCTTCTACAGCACCAGAGGTTACTTCATCTCCTCGTGTTGCAGAAGATCCAGCTAAGCATCCCGAGCTAGAGAACCTTGGATCACAGATCGACGTCACCATGGGTGTCTCGGCAACTGATAAGGGTGAACCCTCAAAGGGTAATGATCCCTCGGTAGATGTTTTCATGGACAACCTTCTTAGTAATCCTGGTATCGCCAAACTTGGCATTACTTGGAAAACTGTAGAAGAGATCCAAAAGCTGGCTCAACAATGCTTGGAGAGCCAGAACATCACTGCCAAAGAAGAGGCGCAAGAAGCCGAGGACGTGAAGTTCTCCGAGCTTCTTGACTAAGTTCGTCTTCGCGACAAAAAGCTAAAAGCTAGCATCGCTCCACCAACACTAGTGATCCTGCTGACTCTCGCCGAGAAGGTTTCTTCTGAGGTGAACATGAGTATGAGCAAACTGACCCATGAATATTATGTAAGTCGAAATTTGACTCTCTCTTTTACTAAAATTCATATCATATCCTCTAGCCCCCAAGCATGAAGTTGGATAGGAAATCCGGATTTATGCTTTCATAGGATGCAAAGAACGAACTAGTGTATCCCCAAGGCTCATGCTGATATTTAACTTTGTTAAAATATTAGCTCGAGTCTTTAGTAAACTTCTAACTCTAGGTATTATTCTGACTTACAAAAAATTAATGCTTATAACCAGGAATTGTTAAAGAATATCTGCAATAAGCAGAGAGAGATCAGAGCTCTCTGCCTTGAAAATGCTCAACCGAAGATTTCCAAGGATGAAACCAAAGGTAATCATTTCAGTCCTCATACTTGATCTTTTGCTTTCATAGTCAAATTATTATTTGACTGTTTTCTTTTGTTTACAGATCTGGTCAAATAGTCATGCAAAATGATTGAAGATGCCGAGAATCTCAAGACCCTAGAGGTGGAGAACACTGACTTAAGGTGAGAGCTGAATGAGATTAAGGTTGATCATGAGCGCAGTATTAACAACGTTCTTGAATCATCCAACATGGCCACCGAAGAACGTGGTCACACAATTGCTATCCAGGATAAGAAAATCTCAGATCTCACAGACGAGTTGGCCAAGGAGATGGACATCACCCAAGCGCTCCGGGATGAACTCTAGAGTCTTAGGGCAGAGAAGACCAAATTTGATGATGTCATCTTCGGTAATTTTCCTGTCTCTGACTTTTCTTTCTTCCGACTCTAGGAGTTCGGATTTATTTTTGACTTTTCTTTATATACGCAGGTCCTCTGAATTTGCTGGATTCTTCTTCTTCCGAGTCTCGCACTAGTCGGCTTAATGAAGTAGGATATCTACTTCACGATTTCCGCCAGTCAATGGAGGATATTGGCGAAGCCTTGAAGATTTCCGATATGAACAGAATGTCTGCCTTTGAGGTGCGAGATAAGGAAAAAGAGATACCCAAGCTAATCCAGGACTGGAACATGTCCTATGCGTGAACTGTGACACAGAATGCCCTGACAATGGTTATTAGCCACCATGGAAGCATGGAGGTTTGGCAAGTAACCAGGGGTTATTCGACTATGGATGAAGATGGCAACGAGCAAAATGTCAAGGATATCATAAACTCCTGCACCGGCTATGGGTGCCACGTAGCTGATCTGACCAGCTATGACACTCCATTCTACACTCGCGTGAAAACACCTCCTACACCTTCTGAAGAAACATCCGAAGTTTCCGACGATGAGCAAACCAAATCTGATTTGCCCGTCTCGGAAAGAAACCAAGGCGAAGTCGATGTCTCTAGTGAGCCGGCAGCTCCTACCTGATGCTTTTGTAAGAACAATGTCTTATTCTAAAACAATCAGATTGTAATAAGTAGTATAATATTTTTGCTAGTGCTAAGTTTGTAAGAACTGATGCTTTTTACTTCCTTTTAGCACTTTTGGCTTTATTTTGTTGTGCCTGAAATTTTACATCAGGACCTTTTGTTTTGTCTATACTTATCGCTTATCTGGCTTTCCGCCTCGTCCCTTTCATGAGTTGGCAAACCTTCAACACGGGAACTTTGCCGAGCAACGGAGCTCAATTGCTAAACCAGTTCAAACTCAGAAACAAAGATGATTTCTAGTACCGACAATTCACTAGTCGGAAAATACCCGCATCCAACAATAAAACAAAGAACCAAAGTATAAACTAGAAATTTTAGATTTATACCCGAAGGTAGCATTTTTAGAATCGGAAATCTAACCAGAACAAAACATGAGCATAAAGTACTTTCAAGTATTATGGGATTTTCGACTGTGACATGATCATTCAGAAATAAGATGGTAATATAAAACCTCTTAGAAAATATTGAGGCAACCAATACTTTATTTCTCATTGAACATGTACACATATATAATTACAAAGAAAGAAAAATTTTAAGTATAAAAGGGACGTAGCTGAGCAATATTTCATGGTATGTCTAATTCTTCCTTGTCTGTACTGCCTCCAGCTCTCTTTCTCTTCTTAGTAGCAGGTCTTTCTTTGACTGGCCGCATATCAGTTAGATAGAAAGAACCATTGTTCAATACTTGGCTAACTAAAAAGGGCCCTTCCCATACTGGGGAAAGTTTGTGCTTTATTTTTTGCACAAGCCGAAGAACCAATTCGCCCTTATTGAAAGACCAGTTTTTGACTCTCTGCCTATGATACTTGCGTATCTTCTGCTGATAGGCTGTTGATCTCTGCTCAGCAACGACGAGAATTCTTCGATTAAATCAAGATCATTTTGTCGAGAAACCTCATCATCCTCTTCGATATATGTAGCAACTCGAGGAGAAGTATGAATTAAATCACTAGGAAGAACTGCTTCTGCGCCATAGAATAAGAAGAAATGTGTGTATCTGGTTGACCTGTTCGGAGTTGTTCTCAAGCTCCATATTACAGGCAGAAATTCATTTGCCCAAGACCCCGCAGCATGATGAAGTAGTGCATCAAGTCTTGGTTTGAGGTCTTGCAGGATTAGACCATTTGCTCTTTCAACTTGTCCATTGGCTTGTGGATGCACGACTGACGCAAGTCAATCTGGATTTTTTGTTCGTCGCAGAATTCGGAAAGTTCTCCCATAGAAAAATTACCCATGTTGTCTATGATAATACTATGTAGATAACCATATTGGATTATAACATCCTCGACAAATCTTTTGGTTGTTGCTCCATCACAACTTGTGATGGGTTTAGCCTCAATCCATTTTGTGAACTTATCCACCATCACTAAGAGGTGAGTAAATCCACTTGGATCCAGTTTAAACGGTCCTACCATGTCAAGCCCCTATATCACGAAGGGCCATGTTATCAGAATTGTTCGTAGTTGATCAGCCGGAATATGAGCTTGTTTGGCGAACTTTTGGTAGCCTTTGCACATCTTGACCAGTCTTTCGGCATCTGCCTTGGCTGTAAGCCAGAACGATCCATGTCTTAAAGATTTTGCCACTAAAGATTTGGCTGCAACATGATGGCTGCATTCACCTCTATGAAGTTCCCTTAGGATTTCCACTCCTTCTTCTGGAGATACGCAACGCTGAAAACCCCAGATACACTCTGTTTATAGAGCTCACCATTTACTATTGTATAGGCTTTTGCTCGTTGGACGATCTGACGGCTCAGAACCTCGTCTTTGGGTAACTTTTCGTCTACCAAGAATTCCAGGTAGGGTTTTATCCAGCTGTGAATCACATCTAGAACTGCTACTAAAGGTGAGTCGGACTTGGTCAGATATTCCTCATCAACTCCTATAATAGAGGGAACTTTGAGGTGCTCTAAAAAAGTGCCATCCTGAACCTTTTTCCGTGCAGAGCCTATTTGAGATAATGCATCTGCTTCCTTATTTTCTATTCGAGGGATGTGTTGAACCTCAAACCCTTCAAATGATTTGGATAGTTCGTGCATGATAGCCCTATATGCTACCATGTGTTTGTTTGCATTATAGTGATCCGACACTTGTTGAGCAACAAGATCTGAATCTCCATAACACAGAAGTCGTCGGATGCTAATATCCTTAGCAATCTGGATTCCATGTAGCAGTGCTTCATATTCGGCAATGTTGTTTACTATCGTGAAGTGGATCTACAATACATAGAAAAGCTTATCTCCTTGAGGTGATTTGAGCACCACTCCAACCCCCGATCCCCCGAGTGCTTTAGACCCGTCAAAATGCAAGGTCCAGTATTCTGACTCTGGTAGGGTCATATTCTCCGTTGTCTCTGTCTAATCAATGACAAAGTCGGTGAGGATTTGGGATTTAATTGCCATACGAGGTTTGTACTCAATGTCGAAAGCTGAAAGCTCTATTCCCATTTTGCAACACGCCCTGTAGCATCGTTGTTGTTAATTATGTCTCTCATGGGAGTTGTGCTCACCACGGTAATTTGGTGCTCCTGAAAGTAATGTTGTAGCTTCCTAGATGCAAAGAACACACCATAACACAGCTTTTGATAATGCGGATACCACTGCTTTGATTCAGATAGGACTTCACTAAGGTAGTAAGTCGGACGCTGCACCAGGTGTTCCCGTTTTTCCTCTGGTCTTTCCACCACCATGACGATGCCGACGACTCTATTTGTTGCAACCAGATAGAGCAACATCAGTTCATGAGGTTCTAGCGCTACAAGGATAGGAGCGACGAGAGTACTACCTTCAGGTCTTCTAGTGCAACTTCAGCTTCATCAGTCCAAATGAATTTTTTGGTCTTTTTCAGGAGCTTGTAGAGTGGTGCGGCTCTTTCATCAAGCCGGCTTACAAACCGAATGACTGCACTAATGGAACCAGTTAGCCTTTGAACGTCCTTTAGGCGAGTTGGCATGGAAATATTGAGTATAGCCTTAATTTTGTCTCGGTTCACCTCTATGCCTCTTTGAGACATGATGAAACCTAACAATTTGCCGCTGGCATTCCAAAGAAACACTTCTTAGGATTAAGCATTATGTTGTATTTGTGTAGATTGGCGAATGTTTCCTCCAAGTAGGAAATTAAAGTTTCCTTCGTTTTGGACATCACCGCTATGTCATCCACATATGCATGTACATTGCATCCAATTTAATCGTGGAGGCAACGCTGCATAGTGTGTTGGTATGTAGCTCCTGCGTTCTTGAGCCCAAAGGGCATCCCAACGAAATAGAAGGTTCGGAAGGGGGTTGTGAATGAATTTTTGACTTTGTCTGGTTCCCTCATCTGAATTTGGTTATAATCGGATATGCATTGAGAAAACATAGGACTTCCGAGCCTGCCGTAGAGTCGATAACTTGATCAATTCTAGGCAGAGCAAACAGATCTTTGGGACAAGCCTTGTTCAAGGCAGTATAATCAACACACATCCTTAATTTAGTGGTGTCCTTTTTAGGGACCATTACAGGATTGGCCGACCACTTAGTGTGGATGACCTCTTCTATGAATCCGGCTAACTCAAGTCGGTCTAGAGCCTTAGCTATTGCCTTTCTCTTTTCATCGCCAAAATGTTGTAAGGACTGTTTGAAGGGTTTAGCATTCAGTAGTACATTTAGAGAGTGCTCAGCAAGTTCCCTAGGTACTCCGGTCATGTCAGATGGCTGCCATGCGAAGATATCTTGATTGGCTTAGAGGAACTTGATGAGCACACTTTCCTATGCACTATCTAAACCTATACCTATCTGAGTCACCTTGGAGGGGTCATCATCCTTCAACGACGTCGTCTTCGTCTCTTCCGATGCCTTGAACCCCGGAGTCGGCTTTGTCACCTCCTTCTTCCTCGCAGGCATCTTAGACGGGTCAATGTTTTTTTGATCTCCTGGTACTCCTAGGCATGCAATACGGCTTCAGCAAAGGCGACATTTCTGTCCTCGCATTCTTGTTCTTTATTCGGGTCTCCCCTGATGGTGATCACGCCCTTGGGACCTGGAATTTTTATCATATTGTAAATGTAACATGGACGAGCCATAAAAGCCCAGTAAGCCGGCCTTCCAAAGATAGTGTGATATGTGCTCTTGAACATGACCACTTTGAAAGAAAGTGCTTCCGTTCGGTAGTTCTTCGGAGTTCCAAAAGTAACGACCAAAGTAATCTCTCCTAGGGAATTTGCTTGTCTTCCTGGGCCAACTCCGTGAAAGATCATAGACCTGTGATTCAACTGAGTTTTCGAGATCCTCATTCGACACAACGTTTCGATCTAGAGGATGTTGATGTTGTTGCCGTCATCCATGAGGGTCTTGGATAAACCATAGCCATCAATAAGTGGATTGACCACTACATCGTACTTTCCTCGCCTATGCAACTTAGGCGGATGATCAGCGGTCAAAGCTGATTGTCACTTCCGACCATTGTTCGAGATAATGTCAACAAGTTTCTCTGGCTTTCTGGGTGCAATGGTGTAGGCTCTGATCGGTACTTTCGGACATCTAGACGTCTGGGGTATCTCCGAGATCCATATCATCCTACACTTTGGGAGAGTTTTCTCCGGATCCTTCTTCCATGGCTTCTCCTTCTTCTGTAGCTTTGGAGTTGTACTCCTCTTGATACTCTGTGGACAACTTTCGGAAAACTATCGACGTCATCGACTCATCCGAAGATGCTGGTAAGATAGTGTTTGTTCTGATCGCCTCCAGCACCGATTCTTCGTTGTCTCCAGCATCGGCAGAGCCAGATCCGGATCCAACATATCCGACAAAGTGTGATGCGTGTGTCCTGAGGTAGTTGCGGCTTTCCTCGTGGGATTCCTCGAAACGTATGATGGTCTCGAGAATCCCATCCACGCTAGCATCATGCAACATCATATGCCTCAACATGTACCTCAGGAAAGGTTGATCCGTTCCAGCGTTGGCAGGGCTGGAACCAGAGTTGTTGTCTTGTTCCTTCGGGATTTCGACCTTGTTGGGAAGATCCATCTAGGATTCGGCCTCACTAGGGAGATCCACTCCAGATTCAATGTTTCACTGTAAGATCTGCTTTAGGCTCAGCTTTCTCCACTATCTCTGCGTTAGGTGCGGGCTAGGTGGGATTGGGATTTTCTAGGATCCGGAACTCTGCTGTCTCCCCGGACAAAGTGGACCTAGAAGCTTCTTCTGCCTCTATCGACACCGCTAGGGTGGGTGGGCCAGGTTCAGCAAAACCGATATAAACATTGATCTCACTGAAAGACATGATGGTGTAGGCAGTCATAGCCCCCTAGCCGGAATCCAGGTCTCGTCGAGAACGATGAGAGGGACGTCGCTCGTGTAGAGGATGTGGCCGATGGCGATTGACTCACTGATTCTGATTCTTGCAGATGCCACTCGGAACGTAGCTCCGAATCACACTTCCCCCACAGTGGGCACCGCCTATCATAGGATTGAGGACAAGTACGCCATGAGGGAGTACTCAAGGTGTGCGGAAGAGAGATGTGTGAGACGTACAATGTTCCGGGACAGTGAGCACACAAGTTTACCTAGGTTCGAATACACTGTCTTTGGACGGATCCTACTCCTGCTAGCAATCCAGTAATACGGCAGATCCGGATATCGGTTACAAGGGTTTCTCCTGTGCGAGTTGAGATTGTAGACTAGTGCGGGGTGCCCTAAAGGTTGGTCCCTAGGACTTCTTATATAGATATCTGGCCTAGGGTTTATAGGAGAGACGTATCTGGCTACGACTAAGAGTTGGTTACAAAGTAAATCCTTAACTACAAGTAACACTACAGGCCTATTTCGATAAGTCTTCTGGGCCTTCCCGTAGACAGACTGGACTCCGTCTCTTCTACCTGACTGGGCCACCCGTGAAGCAAAGCTCAAACCCGAAGTGGGACACCCTGGTTAGTGAGGCACAGTGAGGATACCTGAAAAGTATATCCCCAACAGATGTCTATGATGGGGAGTTGAGGGTATTCCTTGGCTTTGATAGCAAGCAAATAAGAGGAGGAACCTGTTTCGATCAAGCCAAATATACCCAAGACATGCTCAATAGGTTCAACATCAAGGAATTAAATGGATCTCCAACTCCCATGGCAACCAAGAGTCATCTTGAACTTAACCCTAATGGTAAATACGTTGATCAAACGGTATACCGATCCATGATTGGTTCTTTGCTTTACCGATGTGCATCTAGACTCGATATTGTATTAAGTGTAGGAGTATGTGCAAGATATCAAGCGGCTCCTAAAGAAAGCCACTTGATGGCGGTCAAAAGAATCTTTCGATATTTGGTTCATAACCCAAACTATGGTATATGGTATCCTAGGGGTTCATCATTCTCTCTTTGTGGATACACTGATTTGGATTGGGCTGGTGATAAGGATGATAGAAAATTAACCTCTGGGGCTTGCCAATTCCGTGGTAGGTCGTTGGTGTGTTGGTCTTCTAAGAAGAAAAACTGTATATATCTCTCTCCACCGCCGAAGCTGAGTATGTGGCTGTAGCTAGTGCTTCCAATCAATTGATATGGATGAGGCAAACTTTAAAGGAATATGGTGTCTGTTGTGACAAAGTGGCTCTTTTATGTGACAATGAAAGTGCTATCAAGATTGCCTACAATCCGGTGGATCATACAAGAACAAAGCATATTGATATCCGTCATCATTTCATTAGAGATCATGCTACCCGAGGAGATATTGAGCTATCTTACGTATCAACCAAATACATACTTGCAGGTATATTCACGAAGCCACTTGACGAAGGAAGATTTTTCTATTTGAGGAATGAGCTACATATCGTAGATTCAAGGAGTTTGACTTGATCATCTTGCCTACACATATATTACTTGATCATTATGTGGTTTAGGTATAGGCATGGACATAGGGGGAGTGCGCTCCTAATCCATTGGGCTATCCCTCCCCCCATAATGCCAAAATTAAGAAAATCAATTCTCTTAATATCATTTTGTGATATGTGAGCTTCATTGATGAGTAGAGGTTACGAACCCAAGGATAATTCTCCGCAGTTTCATGCCTCACACTCTTACATGGTGGCCTCGGCCACCGCCCCCTTCATTATGAAGGATTGGTTCTTGGTTCTAATTGATTTGGAGTTTCACATGACCATTTAGTTGAATTTCATTGCCTATTTGGTTCTTCACAGCTTGAGGTCTAAACCTAAGCCTGTCACCCTCCCATATAACCATTCTATCTTTCACATATGTACAACAACATGAATCCGGATGGTTTTGGTCAAAGAGGGACGAAGATCATGGTGCGCAAACATTCGAGTCTCCGGTCTGGGGCGGTTTCTACTTGTGACTTAAGGGGGACATGGTGAAAGAGCCACTCAGACTTGTTGGGGATATAATTTTCGGGTATCCTCACTGTGCCTCACTGACCAGGGTGGCCCACTTTTGGTTAGATCTTTGCTTCACGGGAGGGAATTCTTTTTTTTATGGCCAAAGATACAATAGATATGGATAGAGAGACATCCTATTGATTCGCGAAATGGCTCGTCGATCCAAATGAATCATTCTTCTGGTCTCTCTCTGCCCCCGCCCCAAAACTGACCCACGACACAACGCCCATTCGTTTCCCGCGCGGGAAGGCAACGAAAGGGGTTATCGACAGATTCGTCGAGCACAAGTGTGAATCATCAAATTCCATCTACTTGGTGGGAATATTTGATATTTGCTTTCGTTAATGGAGGGAGTGGTAGTTCTTTGTGAAGTCCACAGCATTGTTCAATCTTGTTAGCCGTTTCATCATCAAGTGGTTTTGTCGCTAGTCAGGGAGAAGAGACGGAGTCTAGTCCGGCTACGGGAAGGCCCGGAAGACTTACCGACATAGGCCTGTTATATTACTTGTAATTCAAGATGTACTCTATAACCGACTCTTAGTCGTAGCTGGATAGGTCTCTCCTTTAAAACCTAGGATGGATATCTATATAAGCCGTCCTAGGGTATGCCTTTAGGGCACGACCACAATAGTCTACAATCTCAACTCGCACAGGCGAAACCCTTGTAACCCATATTCCGGCTCTGCCATACTACTGGATTGCTAGCAGGATTAGGATCCGTCCAAAGCCAGCAGATTCGAACCTAGGTAAACTTGTGTGCTCAACGTCCCAGAATACCGTACATCTCACACCCCTCTCTTCCGCACGCCTTGAGGAACCCCTCATGGCGTACTTGTCATCAATCCGACGACAGTTGGCGCCCACCGTGGGGCAAGTGAGCTTCGGATCTACGTTCTGGGCGGAATCTGCAAGAATCAGAATTGGCGAGACCATCGTCGTCGGTCGCGTCCTCTACGCCAGCGACGTCCCTCTCATCGTTCTTGACGAGACCTGGATTCCGGCTAGGGTGGCCATGACTGCCTACACCATCATGTCTTTTGGCGAGACCGATGTTTACATCGGTTTCGCTGAACCTGCCCCACCCACCCCTACGGTGATGATAGAGGCAGAAGAAATCTCTGGGTCCACTTTGTCCGTGGAGGCGGCAGAGTTCTAGATCTCAGAAAATCATAATCGCACCCAGCCCGCACCTGCTGCGGAGATAGTGCAGAAAGCTGAGCCTAAAGCATATCTTGCAGTGCAAGTTGAATTTGGAGTGGATCTCCCTAGCAAGGCCAAATCCAGGAGGAGCATGATAACAACTCTCATTCTAGCTCTGATAATTCCAGAACAGATCAACCCTTCCTAAGGTATACGTTGAGGCGTATGATGATGCAAGGCGCAAACGTGGATGAGGTTCTCATGACCATCAGGCATTTCGAGGAAGCCCATGAAGAAAGCCGCAACCTCACGGCAGACGCGTCACACTTTCTCGGATATGTTAGATCTGGATCCGGCTCTGTCGATACTAGAGACAATGAAGACTCGGTGCTGAAGGAGATCAGGACAAACAACGACTTACTGGCATCTTTAGATGATTCCATGATGTCGGCGGATTTCCAAAAGTTCTCCGTGGAATACGAAGAGGAGTTCAACTCCAAAGCTGCAGAAGAAGGAGAAGCCATGGATGAAGGATCCGGAGAAAACTCTCCCAAAATGCAGGATGACATGGATCTCGGAGATAATCCCGATTTCTAGATGTCCAAAAGTACCGATCAGAGGTTGACTCCAGGAAACGGACCCAAAGTCGTCTTTGCTACTGGCGCTGGCAAGAAGGCAAAGAAGAAGAACAAGACCCCGGCAAAAGACCCTTCAACGGAGGAAGCGGTTGCCGAGGAGTATGAAGAAGACTCGGATGGAGCACTAATCCTAGAGGAGCCCAAAGAAGTTTCGGTGGATGGAAACATAGTCACTTCTGGTGCCTGTAAACTCATTGATGATGCGTTAACCACACCTATCCCTACAGCTGCAGAACTTACTGCTGAAGAGTTGGAAGAAAGGGCTCAAGCCCTAGAAGCGCATCGCCAAGTACTCCTGGATGAAGCCAACAACATTAAGGAAGAAAAGAAGCGCATAGCTACTGCGGAGAAGTTCATCTCTCTATAGCATCAGAAAACCCGGAAATGCCACATGCAGGCCGACAAATTTCCGGAAGTCCACAAGGTTCTCTTTGAAGGGGACCCAGGGATGCCTCGGCTTAACGGCAAGGGAGATATGGTGTACCCAACACTAGTACAGAACACTGCCGCGGCTCGAGATATCCGGGCAAACAATCGAGGCCTACAACTGGTCCGGTTGGGCATAAAGCTGCTCACCAAGGGCCTAGAGCAACAGAAGGTCGCGAAATCCGGAAGTAGAAAACCGGTCTCTCAATCTGACCAATGTCGCATGGATCTAGCCTAGAATGATATTAGACCCCAGCGGGTTCCAGAACAGCATTATCATTCCGACAGTCGGGAAGACAACTACTCAAGAACCGGATCTTCAAGGTAGCGCCATAGAACCACACGTAACTGGAGCAACATTGCTCCAGCCGCGAAGCAAGAAGCGATTGTTGCACTGTATCCGAGAAACCCTCCCCGGTGAGAGTCGAACAATCGTAGGGAAGAAGACAAAGAGAAACGTCAGGAGGAGGACCGTCAAAGGATGCCACCTCCTAGATATACAAGCCGTCCGACTGAACCCCATCGTGGTGGGCATGACGGACGAAGAAACGACGGACACAATGTCGAGTCAAGCCGGTAGGGGCCTCGTCGCAATGATGACCCTCCCCGGAAACGGAATAATGATGCTCCAGATGGAGGCTAGTGATCAGCGGGAAACAATCCACCTGCACCACCTTCTCCGCCAAGCAACCATCACAATGGCTCTCAAGGAGGCCAAGGAGGATGTCATGGCAGAGGAGGCAGTGGCAGAAGTAGAAGTCTAGCTCCAAGGCACCATAGCTATAGCGAACAACCAAGATGGCATTCCCTATCACCAAGTGACACGATACACCAGGTCAACTCCAACATAGAGGCGCGGCGCTACGAGTAGGATAATATCTACGTAGGTCCAAAGTTCTTCGGACCGCATATTCGACAAACAAACTTCCTGGAAGGATTTTCTATCTCAAGACACATCCAACCCTACGACGGTGTGGCCCGGCCAAATACTTGGCTCTAGGATTTTTCCAGGCTTGTTGCATCGCCAAAGGCGAAAACAGCTTGGTCGCGACCCTATATATCCCACTTACGTTGCAGAAGATGGCACAAGCATGAGAATATCATTTTGCGGCTCGAAAGTTGGGGTGTCCAGGTAACGCGGTACCCAAGTTCCCTGAAATCATCCGCGATGACTACAGTTGGTGTGCTAAATACTCAGAGGGTCTTTTCGGCACGAATTCAACTTTACGTTCCAATACAAAAAATCAGGCTAACGGTCGTCAAGTTGGGCCCCCCTATCAGTTCTCACCGTTATGTCGCTCCCGTCGCTTAGGTGTCAATTAGGCTTGCAACGTTGGCGCCTGCATCCATTACGCGTCTTCTTCTTCCTTGGAGCGGCAATCTGTGGGGCGTCGCAGCCATGGCGCGGAGCTGGGACATGGACGAACCTGCTCAACCGAGCTCTCCTCCCTGTAGGCTTGCAACGTTGGCGCCTACATCCATTAAGCGTCTTTTTTCCCGGAACGGCAATCTGTGGTCACGGCCACGGCGCAAAGCTGGGATGTGACGAAGCTGCTCGGCCCCGCTCTCCTGCCCATCCCGAGTCGGTGCTCGCCCTCACCGTGGACGCACCCATGGCATGGTGCAGGGACGAGAATTGGTTTCCGGTGAGATCTATCATCTTGTCGACCATGCTCGGTTCTGTTTTCCTCCTCTAGAATCCGATCTCGCCATCGCCATGGTTGCACCCGCACCAATTCTCGAGTATGCAGCCAGAGACGCCTACATGGCGTATGAGTTTTACAGTAAGCTCATTACCATGAAAGATGGGATGGTTAAGTCGGGGGTTTTCGCGAGAGAGCTATGCCCTGGTTGCAAGCTAGCCCAGGAGAAGAAGTGCGAGGAGGACAGAAAGTGGTTTCAGGATGAGCATGGATCTTGGGATGGTGGCGACATCAAGCGGTTGAAGGGGAAGCAAGTCAAGGACGACAACAAGTGGTGGTGATACATTATGTGTTTGAACTAGATTTTAGTTTCTAGTTTATTATGTGTGTGATACATTTAGTTACTTCAATACAAAATTTCGACCAATTTAACTTGCTGATGTATTTCTTGACAATTATAATATAATCGAGCACTAGAAATATTTTGTAGTGTGTATGAGCATGATCAGTAAATATAATTGAACACTAGAAACTTTAAGGCACTCCATATAAAGGAGTAGATTAATATAGAAGGTTCACCAGAGACACCACGGATATATTGTCTTACATGTCACACACAGGTAATAATTAACTAGAATAAAATAAAAGCAGGGGCTGCAGCAGGAGACCGGGACACGGAGATGCCTAACAGGGCAGGGGTTTATCAGCAGGAGGTAGCGACAGCCTAGTCGATGAGATATAGGCCAGTCCTGACATACTCTTAGAGGAATTTGCCGTAGGCTACGTGCCGTGCCAAGGTAATCGGCCTATGCCTGCCTCAGCCTCTGCTAACGCCCTTCGTGTGCTGGATCATGCTGTCGAGATCCACGTTGATTGCTCTGCCACAAAATGGGCAAAACAGTCCCCCCTACGGTGGAAACGGATTAGCCCACACCGTAACCGCCTCAGCACGTAGCGGCTCTTGTTGTTCCTGGATACCTTGTTATCGTCCACTTCATCATCATCCTCCTGTTGATTTTTAAGAACATAACTTAGAACTCATACATATGATTGAATTGTATTACAACTCATGAATTGACAACATGTATATGTAAGACAATATATCCGTGGATATCAAAGATAAAGCATCTCAGCAATAGTTTGATCGGTTCATATATCATTTTATCTCAACACAATGACAAATAATTGCATCAGAGTGAATGTAGGATAAAGATTGCGCCTCATAAGTTTCTTCAGGGATGGAGTCAGTGAATTAAGTAACAATTGCACAACCTGTAATGTTGTTGTACATCGCCCAGGTTCACTAACTCATCCCTGAAAAAATCTGACACCAATGTGTCTGCCTCTCTTTTGGGACAAATTTGAATTATTGGCCACAATTTGAAATTGAAATGTAATCGTACAAAACATTATTCAGGGATATACATAGTTACATACAAAAACATGCCTAAATATTGTAATTATAAATAAAAAACCAAACAATTAATCTTCAGGTGCATGTTAAAAGTACTTATGATCAAAACCATTCATATACATATGCATCATACCAATCATTAAAAGATTAGAAACAATTCAAGGATCATATATGTAGTTCCATATGAGAATAAATCTAGGGCCTCATAATCTGTTTCAGAGATGGAGTTGGCAAACCAAAGTACCAACATCACAACCTATATTGTTTGTGTGCATTGTTGCCTCAGGTTCACTAACCCATCCCTAAAACACGACACCATCATGTGTCTCCCTTGAACTCTTTTGGGGCAAATTTCAATCATCGGCCTCGGTGACAAACTAAAATTAATTCTTATACACTGAATGCATGGAATAGGTAATTCGAATATCATAGTTCTATGAATGTAGAATAAAGATTAAGGCCTCATAAGTTTCTACAGGGACGGCGTAAGTGAACCAAGTAACAATTGCACAGCCTATATTCTTCTTGTACATCACCCCAGGTTCACTAACTCGTCCCTGAAAAAATCTGACACCAATGTGTCTGCCTCTCTTTTGGGGCAAATTTGAATCATTGGCCACAATAAGAAATTGAAATGTAATCGTAAAAAACATTATTCAGGGATATACATAGTCAGGTACAAAAACAAGCCTAAATATTGTAATTATAAATAAAAAAATCAAACAATTAATCTTCAGGTACATGTTAAAAATACTTATGATCAAAACATTCATATACTTATGCATCATACCAATCATTAAAAGATTAGAAACAATTCAAGTATCATATATGTAGTTCCATATGATAATAAATCAAGGGCATCATAATTTGTTTCAGAGATGGAGTTGGAGAACCAAAGTACCAACAGCACAACCCATATTGTTTGTGTGCATTGCTGCCTCAGGTTCACCAACCCATCCCTGAAACACGACACCATCATACGTGTCTCCCCTTGAACTCTTTTGGGGAAAATTTCAATCATCGGCCTCGGTGACAAACTAAAATGTAATTCTTATACACTATGAATGCATGGAATAGATAATTCGAATATCATAGTTCTATGAATGTAGAATAAAGATTGCACCCTCATAAGTTTATTCAGGGATGGAGTGAGCGAACCAAGTAACAATTTCACAGCTTATATTGTTCTTGTACATGGTCCCAGGTTCGCTCACTCATCCCTGAAAAAATCTGACACCAATGTGTCTGCCTCTCTTTGGGGCAAATTTGAATCATTTGCCACAATAAGAAATTGAAATGTAATCGTACAAAACATTATTCAGGGATATACAAATGCATCATACAACACATTCATAGACCAGAAACAATACAAATATTATATATTTAGGTTCCATATGAGAGAAAAAATTAGGGCCTCATTTTTTTCAGCGATGGAGTCGGAGAACCAAAATACCAACAACACAACCTATATTGTTTATGTGCATTGCTGCCTCAGGGCCACTAACCATCCCTAAGAAAATGAGACCATCAGATTCCCTTGCACTATTTTGGGGCAAAATTGAATCATTAGGATCAGTAAGGAATAGAAATGTAATGTTATAGGCCTGTTGTGTATCGAACTCAACACTCAACTAGCAAACTCAACTAGATGGCTGAGCAGATTGGGGTTTTGTGACTAGACGGATTGGGGTTTTGTGACTAGATGGCAGATGAATCAATCAACCGATCGAATCATATATATACTACCCTACTTCAAGAGCAAAAGAATCTGTACACGATTGAGCAAATCCTATGTATGAACAGTGAAAACTGTGTCTGCGACTAGAGAAGCTAGCAATGTAGTGCCTCAGACTCCTCATCAGGGACCTCCTCGAACTCATCATTCTCCGCGATTGCGTCGAAGGTTTCTTGTACGGTGATGGGGTCATTGATGTAGATCACCGGATTGCCTCTGCCTGCCGCCTGCCCCCATCCAGATCTGCCGCTGGCACCACGATGTTGTCGGCCACCTGCTTCTCGGCGGCGACAGCTACTGGCTGGACGGATGAGCTCGCACCCTCGACGGCGCGGCGACAAGCAGCGTTCATGCCCGGAGAAGATGCCACCGCCTGCTTGGCGACAACCGAGCCATCTGCTGCTGCGCCTTCAACTAGCTTCACCTCCGGCTCGTCTCCACGCGTACGCTTCATGGCGAACCAAGGGAAGGAGGTAGTGCAAGCGAGGGAGCTTCGGCACGCGCAGCAGGTGTAGATTGGGGTTTTGGGACTAGACAGACTGGGGGAAATGACACGAGCTCATGGAAGAAGAAGGTCGAGGGGGGTTATAAACACCAGACCGTTCGTAGTCCTCGAGTGGACACGTGTGGTGGGCGGGGGGGGGAGGGTACCACGATCTGCGCCCTTTTTTCGGTTCCCTTTTTTTGAAACAGCCACGATCTCCACTTTAGAGCTGCATTGAAAACACGCCCATGGCAGACCTCGATTCCACTGCATACAAGTGGCACATAACTAATTTCTAGCAACATTAGATCTACTCGAGAGGGGCCCTTGACTCATGGAAGTTACTAGCGGTAGGGCCCAGTTGGAAGTGAGATTGAGAGCGCTGCGTAAAATGGGATATGTCATATTAAAATCAAGTGGCAATAAATTGCAGCGTCCCGTCGACAACCGTGCACTCGATGACCCCGTTGCCCTGTGCATGAGTTGTACTAGCAGTAGTAGGCTTTTCAGACTTGATTGAACTTGACATGACCGCTTGACGACTTTTTCCATGGACGGCATCATGTTCCTTCCTGTAGAAGTCTCACGGAGGGAGACGTCCGTGCTGTCTCATGCTGTATTGTGAAGGGCACGCTGTGTGCAACGATCATCATTAGATCGCACAGAATCAATGGTTGGTGCGCACGATCCGCGTGACAATTGTGACAACCAATCAGGGAGTAGTAGACAGGGCGAGCACATGT